>CABFWB010001231.1:86878-173130 GCA_902151455.1 Timema bartmani
AACCCGAACGGGTAGTAAGACGCGGGGCTAATAATAATATTAGAGCTCCCCCTTAAACCTCCCCCCCCCCCCCGCCCACTCCCACCAATGTGTCACAGTATTAATATCCCAGCGATGTGTCCATACGCGATTCAGGACAAGTCATCCATTACCATGGGATCATACGTAATTCGGTACTGAATTCCGTACAAATAAACCATTACCGTGTGGCCATACATAATTCAGTATTAAATTCCATACAAGTCAACGATTACCAGCTGACCATACATAATTCAGTACTAAATTCCATACAAGTAAATCATTACCGTGTTACCATACATAATTCAGTACTGTATTCCGTACAAGTTGACCATTATCGTGTGGCCATACAAAATTCAGTACTGAATTTCGTACAATTCGACCATTACCGTGGAAACTTGTGCGTAGTTTGTTAACTGTCGCAGGTAATAGCTATCAGCGATGTTTAAACATAGAAGCATGCGTGGAAGAGAAACTGTAGTTTTTACATCAGCAAACTGAACAGCGCTTTCATTGATTCATTAACAAAAGTTAAATCAAAAGATTTTCAATGTTTCTAAAACAAATTTGAGGTAAGTAGTTTTAATAGATCTATTAGTCGTTTTAAAAAAATATGCCAGATTATTTCAAAATAATAAACAATTAAATTTTAATTTATAAATAATGAAATATACAAATAATTTTCTGAAAGGAATTTTAATTTCTGTTGGATCCTGTATCGGTGGTCGCATGATCTAACGCGTCATTCTATTCCTGGACTGGACTACCGGAAGTCGGGGAATTCATGGTTCGAATTTAGGTTGGCTATTTGGGAGATTTTTTTTTCCTGAATAGTTCTTACTCTCCCACAACACTAATGGGGATACATTTCCTCTACATTCTACCTTCCTCCTCCCTACTCCATTAGTGACTGTTTTCCCCCACCGCGTCTTAGTATCTGCTCGGGCTATAAGCATGCGGTAGCTACGCTAATGGGATGAGTATTAAGAAGGTAGAATTGGGAGGAAATGTAACCGCATTTACGTGGAGAGAGTGAGAAACCACCTTGGAGAAGGTGAGGGAATTTGGTATACCCAGTAGGAATTCGAGCTCTGACCTCCCAGACTCGGCAGACAAGACTAGAATGACTCTGACATTTAGACCACGTGCTCACCAATGCGGGTAAAAAAAACATGTAAAAATATTGTTGGTATCCCCAACTATTCACAAAACAAGATGCAAACAGTGACTGAAGGGATTCACGTCGTAGTACAGCTCTATTTTCATAGGAAGGGCCTTATTTTGATAGCTAGATATGTTACTAGATCTACTTTTCACGTATTCATACGTCAGGTCATGTGATCTGTATCTGTCACTTTTGATAGATTATATTAATAACTATAAAATAACACTAATAATATAGTAAAATGTTATTAATGTTGACCACAAAATGATATGCTTGTATTTTATAAAAGGCCCTTTCTATGTAAATTGGACTGTAGTTTATTCATGATAGCTACCATAATTATTTTGGTACAAGTTTATCTATTGAACTAAGCACGGAAACATTGGCCGTATGTATGGAATACTAGAGTCAAATGGTTCGCGCCTCGCAGGAGTGTTTCCGCAACATCCGACTTGCGCGTAGGAGATCTTGAAGTGTCATCATTTCATTCCTCAGAGGGGGGTGACGGCGCCGAAACTGATGAGCTGACGCTTGGTGTACCCCCGCCCCAAGGCGGCTATGAGGTCCCGCCCCCGGTACCCGTAGAGCGCGTTGTACCGACCCCGCCACCGTGGCCCCGCCTCCGGATCGAAGGGGGTGATTAGCGTCACCCGACTCTGCTCCGTCCCCGTCAGGATGACGCGCACGGTGTTGAAAAGGGTGAAGAAGTTGGCGGGCCTGCCGGAGTTTGTTGGGAAGATCGCTGCGCACTGCTGCGCAGTCACCGACAGCAGCAGGATCACCTGCTGGGGAGGATCGAGTTTGATTACCGGAGGAAGTAAACCTGATTTTTACAAACCGGTGCGAAGCTTTGAAATTTAATTTTTTTTTTGGCACTGTGTCTTACTACCTGTTTGGGTTATAAGCTTATGTTAATCAAGTTAATGGTATTAGTGATTATGAAGGTTATATTTAGAGGAAGTCAGTGGCGTGTGGTCAACTCTGGGCAAAGGGAAGCAGTGAGGCTACAATTAAAGTGATATGATAGACCATAGTTTAATTGGAAGGTCACAATGGTTTTTTTAGAGTTTAAAGTATTTATGGGGAATAAAGGAAGGGGGTGACACAAAATATGAATGGAATAAAACAAATTCATTGGCGATGTTAGAAATATTACTCAATCATTAAACTATATATATTATAAAATAATAATAAGTATAGTAATAATAATAATAGGTAAATTTACAGTTGCAGATTTGTTTTTCTCTTGCAAATAAGTTTGACCTTTGGCATGCCTTTTAATAGCATTGCAAATATTATTAATATCACTGGAACCAGATTTATTTTACACGCCATTATCTTTAGTAAATAATAAGGTCAAATATATAATTACCCGCCTCGGTGGTGTAGTTAGCTAACGCGCTAGTCGTGTTGAGCTCGACTGCCGAGGACGGAGAGATCAAGGTTCAAATCTTGGTCGGGTGAACTGGGGGTGGCTTTTCCTAAATGATTTTCCACTCTCCCTCCACGCAAATGTGGGTTCACTTCCTCTATACTCAACCTTCACAACTAGTTAGAGTAATTGGTACTTAAGTGTATAACCCGAATGGATAGTAGGACGGGGTGCTAAATAAATAAATAAAATAAAAAATATATAATGTTCCACCAACCCAACACCCCGATAATTAATAAACACTTTCATAAGATTGAGTATTGAAATGTCAAAGTTTTTTTGTTGCGGTGCCCAAAAATTAAGTTGGTCTGTCTGTTTCAATTATTTTCTTTTTTTCGTCAAGAGACCAGGACGAAAGACTATGCTTCAAAATATTACATATGAATTTTGACATAGCAGTTCTCCTCTTCCACTGCTGCACTTGTTGACGCACTCGTCATTTTACTACTGTACGCAAAGAAACAAACCGCTTCCCATGAAGGATCAAACAAGCGTCAATATTCTTGTAAAATAAAACTAAACTTACTGTAAATTTGTGATAAATATATTATTTTGTAGTATATTGCCCATATTTATATCTAGAAAAATAAATATTGCTAAAAACAACCTAAGAATAAGATTTTAACAGTATAGTAGGTACGATAATACATCAATCACGAAAGTAAATTGAGCCAATACTCTCGCGTAGGGAAACGCTGCTTCCCTTTCACCGATCAGGGCCGGACAGAGCCGGAAAATAACGAATGACAGAATAAAGAGCTGCCTGGCCGGCAGAAAGAATTGCTTGCGCTTAGAAAGAAGAGCTGCCATCTTAACCATTATTAACAGTAGCCTTGTTGGAGATGTTTCTAATTATAATAATTGGTTGTAACATTATTTTCCTCTTATTTTCTTTATTCCCCTTTTAATTTTATGCAAGAGCTGCTTCCCTTGCTTCCATTGAATAAACGCCACTGGAGGAAGTATACCCACATTTGCATGGAGGGAGAGTGGAGAGCCATTTTGGAAATACCACTCTCAGTACACCCTACCGAAATTTGAACCTCGATCTCCCCGTCATCGGAAGTCTAGTTTACTGAGAGAGTAGCGCCTTAGACAATGCGGCCACCAAAGTGGGTATTTAGAATCTTTAATATATTTGAAAGGTTCGAATTGTATTCGAGATTTCACATTCCAATAGATCTTTGATTTTGATTTTAAATAATTAAATATTCTGTATAATTATAACAAGCAAACAAGTACAACAAACGAGTCATTTAATCAAATATGAATCTGCTGATAAGACATCTAATATAGATTCTAGTTATTGGAAAAATTGAAACTAATACACAGCCAATTTGATTGTTGTCACACCACTAGCACCTCCTGAGTGATGGACCGACTGTTGTCACACCAGTACTCACCCCTACAACCCCCTGAGAGATGGACCGACTGTTGTCACACCAATACTCACCACTAGCACCCCTGAGTGATGGACCGACTGTTGTCACACCAGTAATCACCCCTACAACCCCCTGAGGGATGGACCGACTGTTGTCAAACCAGTACTCACCCCTACAACCCCCTGAGGGATGGACCGACTGTTGTCACACCAGTACTCACCACTAGCACCCCTGAGTGATGGACTGACTGTTGTCACACCAGTACTCACCCCTACAACCCCCTGAGGGATGGACCGACTGTTGTCACACCAGTACTCACCACCAGAATATCCCCTGAGAGATGGACCGACTGTTGTCACACCAGTACTCACCACTAGAATATCCCCTGAGAGATGGACCAACTGTTGTCACACCAGGACATTACCCCTATAACCCCCTGAGAGATGGACCGACTGTTGTCACACCAGTACTCACCACTAACGCCTCCTGAGTGATGGACCGACTGTTGTCACACCAGTACTCACCACTAACACCCCCTGAGGGATGGACCGACTGTTGTCACATCAGTACTCACCAATAGCACCCCCTGAGTGATGGACCGACTGTTGTCACATCAGTACTCACCACTAACACCCTCCTGTCCATATCTATGTCCCAGCAAGCAGTTGATGAGCTAACCCACTCCTCAGTGAATGACAGGCGGGTCCTGATAGAACAATGCGTGTGTTTGCGCTCATCGCACCATTAGGTTAACACGTCACGCGCGCCCTTACGAGGGGTTGGGGACTCCGCCATCGGGTGAAAGTGAAACGAATCAGGGAAGACAAAACCTTTACCTCAGAGTAAACGGGGTTCTCGGGACTGTCGTTATCTCAAGTTTTCTGAACTTCCCGGATAGACGAGGTTTTTGTAGCGTCATCCGTTGTCATAGATATTTCTCGTAAGAATTATTACAATTTGAGAATTTTAACATTCATGTGGACGACCCTCTTAGAGCTCGTCTCACTCCATGGAACACCTAGCTTAGGTAGGTAATACAGCTTGAGCCAGACGTCTTAAGAGCCCGTCTCACCTCAAGGATATCACCTAACTTAGGTAGGTAATACTGCTTGAACCAAACATCTTAAGAGCCCGTCTCACCCCACGGATAACACTTAACTTAAGTAGATAATACAGCTCAAACCAGACGTCACCTGGTGATGCAGTTTTTGTAATTCTACCATATAAAACAGTGAAATTGAGACCAACGAACCCTTTCACTGTATTTTTAAAAATTAACGAAATTGAAAAATAATCTATTTGAAATGAAAAATCTATATAAATTTTGTTGCTCTGAAATGAAGAATAAATCAAACCCACTTTGATAAGTTTTCTGGTTCGAGCGTAATCATGTATCTAATATACTAGTTAATCGGTTGTGAGACGGTCTTTAATGTCGTGAATGCTTGCAACTATTGATGACCTGTCGCAGCTTTGTCCAGCCCTGGCTGGGCGGGATATACCCGCCGCCATGTCAAATGTGCCCCAGGAATACTGATTACCGAGTCTGCTATGTAGGCCACACACAGTTATACTTTCCATTCCTCATCTGTCAATATGGGAGAAGTCTGTCTTTCCATGTATTTATATTTTATCTTCAGATGAGGAAAACGTCGTCCAGAAAAGTATATTGTCAACAATGGATTCATACAATCATTTTCTGAAAAAATATTACATAATAATTTGTTCATTCTTCCTTGAAAAGTGTATTGCAACAATGGATTCATACAATCATTCTCTGGGAATATATTACTAAATAATTATTTGTATATTCTCCTTTAAAAAGTGAATTGCAACAATATATTCATAGAATCATCCTCTGAGAAATTATTACTAAGTAATTTGTTCATTCTCCCTTGAAAAATGTATTGTCAACAATGGATTCATACAATCATTCTCTGAAAATATATTATCAAAATATACCTTGTAATACGAATACCGGGCAGCTCTATATTAATTAATTTTGTCATTTTGTATTTTAATGTGTATATGTAATGTTTATGCGAATGATGATCTACTAGATACAATTACAAATAGAATGTATCATTTACAGCCTACTACCTGTCTCTTGAAAAAAAACTAATTAGAGCAGTTTAAAACGTTGTAATTGTTGCAATTATATACTGCACAATTATTACAGGCTGCCATACTATTAACGATAGTAATGTGTTATAAAGCATTTACTACCATTGCAGTGTAAGTTAGAGTTGGTTCATCTCGCCAAGCCGTGTAGAGCGTAGTACTATCACTCGTTCGCACGAGAAGTAATTTGTCCCTACTAGTATTATAAGGTATTTAATGTTATTAAGTGATTTGTTCATTCTCCCTTGAAAAGTGTCGTCAACAATGGATTCATACAATAATTATCTGAGGATATGATATTATAAGTAATTATTTCATTAGATATCTCCGGAAAAATGTCTTGCCAACAATTAATTAATTAGTGGATAATTTATCTGGGAGGAACCTTCAGATACAAAGGTCACCCCTATGACACTCTACTCAAAACCATATATAAAAGTTGATCAAACTTTGAAGCTTTTTAGTTGCACGATTTGCCACTATATGAGAAAGCGTTGTGATCTTTGCGGATAGTTGTGATGTTTTATAACAACAGCTGTTCAGATTTATAATATTTTATTTCTGCAAAATGGCTTCCCATGTCCAAAATAAAAATAAATAGAAGTTTCCAGATTGTTTTAAAACTGCCCTCAAATTTAGAAAGACATGATTGTGAGAAAAAAATACAAGAAAGATTTCAGGTCAAAAGAATTTTAGAAAAAAACAAACAAATCTAATGATAGATTTTGTGGAAAACATCTTTGGCCAAAAGATATTCTACGAGAGTGGATTGTAGCAGATAGTGATGAAAGAATTTTGCAAAAGGAAAAATGTGCAATAGCTTTTTATAATTTAAGATTAGTTTTTCTCTTAATAATTTCCACATTGGTTGATAAATGTTTGCAATAAAAAAAACTTCTGCTAGATATTAGTTACCACCACTCCTATGTCGTCGGCTACTAGTATGTTTATTTATAAATTATAACAGTGATTTTTATACTGCCTTAACTTTGGATATTATTTATATACCAAAGTAAAAAAGTTCATTTTTTAATTGGGGATGGTGTTCTAGAACACATACAAGTAAAATACTGTATTTTCTCAAAACAGCAAATCATTAAGAAATTTCCATTACTATTTATAATTGCAAGTAAACGGCAAATCAAATGATACTATAATCATATATAGGCCTATTTAATATAATTTGATTTTATAATATTCAAACATATCACTAAAATCAAAATCCAGACGAAGGACATTTACTTGCACATGAAATGTTAGGAAGGTTAAGTAAGCAGGGGGCGATGCTCAAAAACCTTACCCATAAATATTTCACTTATTTTTGTAACTTATTAAAAAAAATTGATAGTTTTTTGTATCAATACACTCACAAAGATATGGGGAATCGATATAAACTAAAATTATATTATTTGAACTCGAAAGTATTTGATATCACATTAAAAAAGTAACACTATTTGTTTAGTTTTTTAATGGCACTTGCCACAAAAGTATTAAATTATTCATAGAGGACTGAAACTGCTCACATCCTTACGTGTCAAACTCTCTTAATATGACTGTACTACAGCTTGGTAGTAACAATCTATATGTTGCTGCAAATAATATTACTACAGTAATTTAATTAAATAATATTTAGGGATAATAGGTACTATCAATAATTGTCTTGGCGCTTACGTCAAATATAGTATTTTAAAAATGTCTACTTGAAGGCGGGAAACAAACCTCGGACCATTGTAAAGACGGAAGTACCAAAGTACTATGTTTGAATCTCATTTTTTAAATAATAAAACGATATTGAAACTTTATAGACTGTATGTAAGAACAAAATGAGTAAAAGGGAAAGGTGAGTGGTATTGATTTGCCTCGGTATTGAGCCTTCTGCAAGAACGTACCTTCTAAGATAGCTAATTAACACCACTCACACTTTAGAATGTGAGTTAATATTTTTTTAAATCCACTCAAAAATCACACTTCTCATTCACTCTTCACGTTTGCTAATTTATTCTTGCATTCTGCCCTATCCCTTTATTGAAGGAAAGACTCATTTTTGTAACAAACAAACTACTCTAAATGCTACTCATCAGGATTAAACCAAAAATCCCCTCAGATGCTATGAGCTATATGGTAAGAATAATTGATGCCTTAGTCCCCTCATACATCAATACATTTTTTAAATAATAATTTATAGCCAAGTTTATATGATCAAATTTTACCAAACAAGTAATTACCATGTGATTTATAATACAGTGGTTCAAATTTAAATGATCTTAAATCGATGAACAAATAATTAATTGTAATTTGTATGTTATTATTTGTTGAGAGATATTCTTTTTATTCACTAGTTATCACATTCTGGATAAAATAATTACTGTCTAACAGTTAAATATACACTTGGAAGTTCAAACTTCTCTTCAAAATTTAAACTGCGCGCGCGATATTCCGCAATGACACTATCGCCATTTGGCTTCAATGAAACTCAAGAGTAGCCAGACCCGTATATCTTAGACTCTGTTAAAGGTTTATAAACCTTGAAACATATCATTTATACAAAAACTTACGCTTATCTTTTACTTTTTGACACTTTTCCTAAAACGTTTATTTAATATGAGACAATAGAACACGTAAATAAACTTTAATGCATTATTGTAAAACTATTTGATAGACGAAAGTTATCCATACTTACCAAAGAGATGGTAAAACTAAGCTAAGGAAGATTCTGAGCTACAAAAATTACGAGAAAATATTATTTAAACATAATGATAAGACAGAAACGTAAATACGTTCTCATTATAGTATATTATAGCTTGAAACAACATTTTCAAGAGTTGGTTATCAGTAAACCACCCTTAAATGAGGGGTTGGATACCCATTTTGAACAGATACATTAGAGGCATTTTTGAAAAATTTTGAATTTTTAAAAATAAATCGTTAGTAAACTATCTTTAATTTTAGAGCTATATTTAAAATCACGATTTCTCCTCGAGATATGACCATATCCCACCAAGATATGAAGTTTAAACGAAATTCGTTGAACCATTTAAGCTGTAGCGCCAGGTATAGACAGATAGGGAACAAATAAAATCTTGAGATAAAATTCGGAGGCACATCATTTCTAAATAAGACATTTTTCAAGATTTCATTACTCTTTTTTATATGAAAAAGTATCAAAAACCTCTAAAAAAACTCTAAAAACCTTGTTTGTAAATAATCTTCTCTCTGCGACTTACCAAACACCGCCACCACGAGTGCTGAACTAAAAAAAAATCAAGTAGAGTAAATAAGTCGTTTGGACAATCTCGGTGGTCATTAAAGTGTTGTTAGGAATCGTTATCATACAACCAAGATGGGACAAAGATGACGTATATAAGAAGCAGTGAGGTTCTCTGTGGATTAAATTGTGGACTTGGAAAACACTAAGCGAACCTTTCCATCATGAAGATCATTCTTGTAAGTATTGTACGTCCTAAGTGTGGAGGCGATAGAGTTTCCTACCTGTTACGTCACAGAAGTCAAGATAGGATTTCCCATTTTGATGTATTTACGTTTTATTCGGAGAGTTTTAAAGATATAACATTGAAACGAAAACCATACGTTATTAAATAATTCTAGAAATAGTCTTACATTGTCACAAATTTTTCTTATCTTGACGTGGTTTTTTGTAAACGTAAGTTTTTTTCGTCTACAACTCAGGCTAGTTGGTATTCCTGCCAGGATGTAGATTACAAAAGCCCCTGGAAGCATATCTATACCCAAAACAGACTCATTTTGGAATTCCAGTCAATATTGTACAGACTTAAATAGTTGAGTGTTTGTACTCGTTAGTTGAAGAGGGTAAGTGTTACTAGCATTTATGCAAAAGGGCAAACTGCTCTTTTCTACGCTCTCTTTCTATTTCGTACATTGGCGTCTTTGGGGACGTTCAAGAATTACGTAAGCACCTAAGGGGGGAGGTGGTTCGAGCTTTGCTTCTTTTTGCCTCAAGAGGGGAGGGGGTCAGAACAATGCTTACGTAAGACAGAGAAAGACGGCCAAAATTGAGGGAGGACGCATCGCAAGCCGCTTGGACTTCCGGCAGAAATGATGAGGCTGAATGGCTAACTGAGGAAGAAGTGGAGAAGTCTATATAAGTAATCCAAATCTCGAGTGACATAGCCCCACCAAATAGGAACATAATAATTGAAAGTGTTGAGACGGGGATTCAAGGAGCTTGGTCAACAGACTAAATAAAGTTCAAGGTGTTTTTTATAAATATAATATTCATGTATTCACTAATAAATACTATTTTAATAACTTCATTTAAAAGCAAATTAAAATGTTAACTTTTTCTGAGACTATAACTTGTTTTAATTTTACATGTTCAATACATTTAAATTAATTATATACCAGTGTTAATTGTAAATTATTTCGCAATATTAATCTATATCTCTATGTTAATAATTACCAGCAATTTATAAATTGCCCGAATTTTAATTTTTTTTACAGATGGGGGAGGAGTTAAAAATGGCCAAAAAGCTGCTTATGTAATACTTGAATGCCCCATAAGCAGAGCCCTGCGTTTGTGGAGATCGCGATAATTCGCGAATATTAGATATGGCATTTTTTCTTTCAGATGTTCACATTTCAGCTTACCCTGATTGCAAATATATGCTCAGAATTGTCGCGATAATTCGCGAAATCGGCGTTTTAGCGCGATATTCGCGATTTTAAACGATGTCCGCGATAATCGTGATTTAGTCGCGATTTTCGGCATTCGCGCTAATATTTTGGGATATTGAAAAATAAATATTTTAAGTTTGAAAGTGGATAATATTGTTACCAGCTGCATGTTGCAGTTTGGTGATGTTGAGTAGTTATTTTGTATATTTCTAGCCTAAATTGAGATTTTAAAATATAGTCACAATTTTTGTGAAGTAACAAGATGATTTTTGTGTAATATTTTGTCTTTGTGACTTGTCCCGGACCAGCTGCCGCTAAATCTTACTTTTCTAATAAGTTGACAGCACATTTTTTTACGGACTAGTGTTTTTACCGTTTTGTATAAACGAAATGTAATTTTTGGTTTTCACTTCAATATGTTTAGTTTACCTGTTTCAAACATTGTCCTGGAAGTCTAGTTTTAACCCAACAAAGTCACCTTAATCACGAAAGTTTGGTAAAAAACCACTTTTTTAACGCTTTTGTCTTAATTCGTTAATTTCGTCGCAAAAATAGGATTTTTGTAATTCACCGCTTTTGGGAAACTTAAAAACGAAATTGGGCTTTTTTATTCACCATAAAAGCAGGGCTCTGCCCATAAGTGTGATAGTGCTTAAGTGCATCACGCTACTAAGATGCAACCCGCTTCGCAAATAGCTTCCAATGTACCCAAGTAGGAAACGTCGTTATGGCTGTTTGATATATTGAACCCTAACGCCAGGAGTATTATGAGTGTACAAAATAATCTTAAAATGGTTTTAACAAGTATTTTTAAAGAGTTGGCCGAATGGTCTACAAGGCGTTACTTTCACAAGTGAATGGACTGCAGATGATGGAGAGGTAGAGGCCCGTATTCCGGTCCTGGGGGTAGTTTTACTAAGGTGGTTTTTCACTCCCGCTTCATTTAAATGCGGGTACATTTACTATTAATTCTAGCTTCCTCATCCCTAGCACATACGCTAGTAGACATACGTATAACTCAAGTGGGCAGTAAGGTGCGGTGTTAAAAACAAAATAAAAACATTATTGGGACCTTATTTAATATTTTCAGCCCTAAAAAACCGCTTTTAACGTATTTATGGAGGTTTGCTAACTTTTTTAAAAACTTTTGTGTTGATATAATCAGTTGACTCAGGTGAAATATAATTAGTACAAAAACACAGCAAGACTTCCATGGCGTCAACCACCAATCTATCCATACCAACCGAGCGGCCACAGTCTGTTGGCAAATATAGGGTGTCATGTGGTCAGCACAACGAGCCCTCCAGTCATCAATCGCAGTTTTCTAAACTGGAGCTGCTACTGCTTTACTTAAGTTACTCATTTGTCCTCACGAGGCTGAGTTAACCTCATTCCAGACCCACTACCTCACAGAACATTTTTGGAAGCGCCTGGGATCGAATCTGGAACCTCTGGACTTGTAATCAAGACCTCTGACCACTAGACCACAGTGGCGCTAAAAACACAATAAAAACATCAAATCTCTCTTAAAGCAGCTTCATGTGTTAATAAAACATAATTAGGGTTGCAGCTTTGGTGCTATGAATTTCATAAGATTCCTTAAAAATCCTTGATATTAAGGAGGGATAAAACTAAATATAGTATTCATAATTTCGGAAGGGGCGGGAAATTAAACCCCCAAAATACTCCCCTTGTCGCCTCAGTACGATGCTCTGAGGTTTGTCAAATGTTGCACCATAAGCGTGATTTGTTTTCCCAGGTTGTGGCAGCCCTGTGCGGTTTGTCCCTGGCTGAGCAAGAATTACTGGCTCCCTCCCGCCCCACCCCCACTACCACCGCGGCCGCCGTCGCCCCCCTGCAACCCTCTGCCACCACCGGTAGCAGTACTGCTTATTCCGGTCAGGCGCCCAGCTACTAGTGAGTGAACTTCCTGAACTTCCTTGGCTTGGCTCTAACAAAATATACCAGAGAGAATGATTGACCAGGATAGGACCAAGGAGGTTATAAGCTGTAGATACAAATATAAACCAGGGTAGGACCAAGGAGGTTATAAACTGGAGATACAAATTTAAACCAATGAGGTTATAAACTTGAGATACAAATATAAACCAGGGTAGGACCAAGGAGGTTATAAACTAGAGATACAAATATAAACCAGGGTAGGACCAAGGAGGTTATAAACTAGAGATACAAATATAAACCAGGGCAGGACCAAGGAGGTTATAAACTGGAGATACAAATATAAACCAGGGTAGGACCAAGGAGGTTATAAACTGGGGATACAAATATCAAATAAATGTTAGGTTCCTCTAGTTTGGACTTAAGCGATAAGGTCAGGGTTAAAATCCTAACTAGGTGGTGCTTTCTATAAAGGGTTTTCCACTATCCGCCACATGAATGTATGTATATTTACAAAATATTTTATCTACCTTACTTCTAAGTTCTATCTGTTGTAGATAAAGGTGGGTAGTAAGGCAGGGTGGAGATAAAATTTCTAGTCTACTTTATTCTAAAATTTACCCATTGTTTTTGTGTTTTTTTTCCAATTTCTTTCCAAATATTGCCATTTATTTTTGTAATTTGCAGCTACCCATACCCCAGCTACGTAGCCTACACCCAACCAGCATCCCCCTACTACATATCTGGCACCCCTGTCTACACTTACGCATCTGCTGTCCCTGTGTATTCTAATGCTTACACACCAGCCAGCAATCCAACCTATAACCGGTCACCGTCTAGTTCCTCAGTATACAGCAGCGCTCCACCAGTAGGTTCCTCTGTTTACTACAGCAACTGGCAGTAGAGGGCAGCACTATAGTTTCAAACGAGGATGTAAAACACACATAATTTATTTCATTTTACAAATTTGTACGCCTCACATAAGGTTTGAAGTGTTCCACTGAATATGCTGCCCAACTGAAAATAAATTAAGTTTTACCAAATCGTTCAGTTAAAAGAAGAAAAAAGAAGCATTAACATCCCAAAATTTTTGGCTGAAGCAGTAAAGTACTATTTTTGCAATGAATCAAGGAAGGCTACATAGATAAACTTAGAGGTGAATGTTAATTTCTCCCTCTACCCTAAAAAATCTGTATTTCAACTTTTTTAAGACATAAGAATCCTTATTTCCATCTTGAGACCAGATTTATGGTACATTAGTGAAACAAATGTAAGTGTGTGAAAAAAGAGGTAGGAATTAAACTTACAATCAAGGAATGATGAAAAAAAAAAAATCTCAGAAAAAACAATGGCTTAAATTTGAACATATGTACATGTCAAAGTATGTAAACTAAATTGTCACAAACTTATTAAATAATGTACGAGAATATATCATCCAAACCATTATTTACCCATCAATTCTGTTTGTAAGGTTACACTGAATGTTAGTCAAATGGAGGGACAGTAAAGAATAAATTACAGCTCTCCATTAACTAAATAGAATACAGCTCAAACAATAATTAGTATAGCACAAAATTGTTTTTTTAATTAAATGGTATCGTGCACCACATATAGGCCTACTTTCTTTTACCTTAAAATAGAGACAGTTACTAAATACTCATAAGATTTGTGAAATGAAATACTTTACAGTTGCAAAAACACTCCAGCACAGAACATAAATGAAACTGTTGGACACAATGAGAAACCAGGGTCCACCAAAGAGCATAACTATCAATTTCACATTTTTAAAGAGTTGAATAAAAAAAATAATTCTTATAGCCCAGGAGCTATTTGTTTTATAAAAATATATTTAAAATAAAAGATTTATATTTTTAATAGTACTACAACTTTATAATTAAGTTATTTCTTATCTGAATATTTGTGGGGATATGATTAAAATTGGAAATTTTCACTTATGTCAACTAGCCTATTAGTCATTTTCATGGGAAAACTAGATTTACCATTTGGTTAGTTATGTTAAACAGTGCTTGGATACAAAATTTAATCAAAATAATTTAAGAGAATTTGAAAAAAAAACACATTTTCTCTTTTTGCTCTTTAGTAACCTACCCTTAATTTCAGGGTTATCTGTTTGCAGTAATCTATAAATTATCGTCTTCAATTTGTAATCATATAGTTAGTCTTTTCAGCATTCACTTCTAAACATATTTACTTTAGTAAGATTTCTTACAACATTAAATATATTTAGTGATAAATAAAATGATAGAATACTAGGAAAATGGTAGAGCACAAATAAAAGTAACAACACTGACACATATTTACACACACTTCAATATTTCGATGCTATTGTAGCATCTTCCTCAGGAAGTAGTAGTAATAAGACAGATGCTACAATAGCATCGAAATATTGAAGTGTGTGTAAATATGTGTCATTGTTGTTACTTTTATTTGTGCTCTACCATTTTCCTAGTATTCTATCATTTTATTTATCACTAAATGTTTTTTCTCAATGCACTTTTTTCATACATAACATTAAATATATGTTATTCAGTTCAAAGAGTTAACAAAATTATTTGCCATCAATGTAAAAAAAAGTAAGGCAAGGTAGAAGGGATGGCATGAGTGGAGAGGTCTATATTTTGGTTGTTTATAACTAAAATAAATATTATTATTGCTTTAATAACGGTTTTTGGTTCAATAGTTTTATATATCTAGTAATCTAAACATTTTCTCGAATAACTGTCATAAGCAATTGCAGCATCTGAGAATTATTCCGAGAATAACTTTTTACTCTTAATTTAAAAAAGGTTATGCTTAAAAATGTTGCAATGCTTATGAGTTATGACAGATGTTCAAGAAGTTTAGATTATGAGATTTAAAAAATCAGACTAAACATACCTACTCAAGAAATGGTTTTATTATTTTAGGGGGAAAAAAAATCTATACAACCAACCCAAAATGTGTATCTATTTGTGGTTAGTACCTTGTACGTCACTAAGTATAGTTCGTTCTAAAACACACATTATTCAAACAAAGAAAAACACCAAAACCAAAGATTTTAATAGCCACAAACTTATTTATTAAATTAATTGTATAATTTAAAACAATCAACAAAGTATAGCTGAAGCTTTCATTAATTTCCTTTTATAATTATATTATTATGAGGGCAGATAACTTTTCACTTCAAAATTACTCAAGTCACACATGTTCCGTTAAAGCTTGTAACCTTCTCACCATAACCTCCTAGTTTTTAAATGGAACTGGAAACAAATTGAACAAAGATGAGTGATAGTTTAAAATAGAAAATAAATTAGCCATAAAAAATAACTAAACTTTTTGTATTATCCATAGTATTAGTGGAGTTTGAACAATATACAACTTTATATACAAATTACCTCACTTTTTAATAATAACAGTATTAGCAATTGCTCAAAGTTTTTAGGTGGCAAGCAACAATATTTCATAAACAAAAGCCATTTTTACATACAGATTTATAAAATAACATGTTATGGTTATATCACGAGAGCTTAAAACATGTGCAATTCGTAATATTCTTTTATATAAAAATAATCTAGCAGAATGATTACTATTCTACAATCAAGCAATGGTTTAGTTCTATTGAATTTGTGAATCACATTAGAAGTGAATTCCTATCACCAGAGTGTGTGACAGGAGCCTGATACAATATGTTTGTTCCAATGGGTATGTCAGTACACCATCAGATTATTTTGTGTGTGATATAATTACAGCATCATACTAACTAATTAAGTGGAGTGTGGAGGAAAAAGAGGACTGGAGGGAGAGAGA
This sequence comes from Timema bartmani, assembly GCA_902151455.1. Lineage (NCBI taxonomy): Eukaryota > Metazoa > Arthropoda > Insecta > Phasmatodea > Timematidae > Timema > Timema bartmani. The sequence goes on from CABFWB010001231.1 coordinate 103,356, forward strand.
TGGTAGGAGGAAAGGGGGCGATGGAGAGAGAGGCTTATGTTCCAAACAAACCCAGCCAGTGGTTGTACGTTGTTCATGATGATGACGACTAACTCGTTTCAATGTCTGAACACTCCTGCCAAGCTTGGAGGGCAGTTTTTACCAAGTTAGTGACAAACAGCAACTTTTTGGAATCAAACAACAACAGTGAAGATGTGATTATATTTAACACGTAACGTTAATAGGCCAAAGATAAAATACCTAATTGAATTTGTTTAACAAGGGTAAAGAAAAATTTTAAAATCAATAAACAAGCAAAAACAGTATCTAATTGACCCTGATCTACCTCCAGCCATGCTGCATAATCCAGTTGGTGTTTTACTTTCTTCTGATGAAGAAGGGGACTGATGTACCCCGAACATTACATAATTATGTGTTTTTTTTCTGTGGCTAAAACATCAACTGTAATGTTAGCTTCTACCATTATGATTGGTGAGCCCGCAATAATTTCAAAATATTCAGTAGTGTGTGCAATAAACACACACTTTTTTTCATATTTTATTTTAGATTAACTTGTAATCTTGAACCGGTGTTGTGTATCCAGTCACCAACATTTCAGCACACACTCCTGTCACTTCTTATTGGTGATTGGAATTCAACATTAAACTGGGGATTCACTTAACACAAAGTTATAGATTGTTAGCCAAAAGTGGATTGGCACAATAAATAGCCCTTTCCTGAAATTATAAGATGGTTGTAAAGAGAGAAGCCAAACAACTAGCTTATCATAAGTTTCACATTTACATAACAATATGTTAATTTTGTTACATTTTATTTGAGAAAAGCTAAATAAAATATAGCCTATACATCTTTGAAATAGTAAATTACTTTCACAAATCGATTCTAAATGTATTAGTTTTAAACGTTGAGACTCAACTTTCATACATCTACCCCAGATCTTGCAGGAGAATGTGAATTAATATTTTATTCTTATTAACAATATGTTCATTATTTTCCAACCATAGCTTTTTTTGTTTTAACTAAAGTATGATTTTTTGAAGCGAAATATTCCCAGCTTAGAAAATAAAAAAGAAACTATTTTTTTCCTAAGCGATCTTAGTTGACTTACGAAGCCCAAGCTTCCAATTCCTTCAGCATATCGTCGTCTTCTTCGGCCCGGGCTCCTGCGACAAATAAAAATATGTCCAAACTTTATAAAAGATAATTGGCATCGTTAGAGTACTGTAATTGAAAACAATGAAAATGAATTGAATCCTAATAAAAACAATGTCATTAAATAAAAAAAATATGAAGTAGTAAATGAAGAACAAACAAGAAGTTTTCATCCTTCAATAGCCAAGTGTTAGTGTGTGTGTGAGAGAGAGAGAGAGTGAGAGTGACAGAGTGAGTGTGTGAGAGAATGTGTGTATGAGTGTGAGAGTGAGTGAGAGTAAGTGTGTGAAAGTGAGAGTCAGTGTGTGAAAGTGAGAGTCAGTGTGTGAATGTGTGTTTTTGTTTTGGAATTTGAGACCAATGAAATATTATATTAGTGTTTAAATGATGAGTAGATTATTAATATTATGAAATTATCAGGTAGGCCTATTTATGTCAATTCAATAAATGGACCCATTTTGTTACATTTTATTTGAGAAAAGCTAAATAAAATATAGCCTATACATCTTTGAAATAGTAAATTACTTTCACAAATCAATTCTAAATGTATTAGTTTTAAACGTTGAGACTCAACTTGTATACATCTACCCCAGATCTTGCAGGAGAATGTGAATTAATATTTTATTCTTATTAACAATATGTTCATTACCTTCCAACCATAGCTTTTTTTGTTTTTGTTTTAACTAAAGTATGATTTTTTGAAGCGAAATATTCCCAGCTTAGAAAAGAAAAAAGAAACTATTTTTTTCCCAAGCGATCTTAGTTGACTTACGAAGCCCAAGCTTCCAATTCCTTCAGCATATCATCGTCTTCTTCGGCCCGAGCTCCTGCGACAAATAAAAATATGTCCAAACTTTATAAAAGATAATTGGCATCGTTAGAGTACTGTAATTGAAAACAACGAAAATGAATTGAATCCTAATAAAAACAATGTCATTAAATAAAAAAATATGAAATATTAAATGAAGAACAAACAAGAAGTTTCCATCCTTCAATAGCCAAGTGTTAGTGTGTGAGAGAGAGAGTGACAGTGAGTGAGTGTGAGTGAGTAAGTGTTTGAGAGTGTGAGAGTAAGTGTGTGAGAGTAAGTGTGTGAGAGTAAGTGTGTGAGAGTAAGTGTGTGAGAATGTGAGAGTAAGTGTGTGAGAGAGAGTGCGTGCGAGTGTGAGTAAGTGTGTGAAAGTAAGAGTCAGTGTGTGAATGTGTGTTTTTGTTTTGGAATTTGAGACCAATGAAATATTATTATATCAGTGTTTAAATGATGAGTAGATTATTAATATTATGAAATTATCAGGTAGGCCTATTTATGTCAATTCAATAAATGGACCCATGCTATTAGAACTTTTTTTTTAAAAGTGTCATTATTTAAAAGTTTCACTTTTCGAGTTTTGAATTACATTTCATCGAACCAGAATCCAAGGCCGATTTAGAGTTTGGATTCATAATTTTGAAGCTTCGCAAAGACCTAGAGGATTGGAAAGAAACACAAACTAGTTGCCATTTAAATGAAAGAACCTCGCTGCCATTGTTCCTTACTTGGCTTGGCTATCGGTTTGTTTCTCGCTGCGACCGGCTCTGCTGAAGGCACCACAGGAAGTTCGTCTGGAGTAGGGGTCGTTACTCCAAGAAGTTGATTATCCAGCTCTTCCTGCTCCAGTGCTTCCAGCTCTGCTTCCAACTCCTCCTGGAAACATACCAAAGTGTCAAGTGCATGGCAATTAAAACAGTCATATTGGAACTAAGAAGTGATACCAGAGAAATAATTTGCTTCTCTCACTCTGTGCAAATAATAATTCTTACCCTCCTCTGTAGCAAAGTTAGCTAACGTGCTAGTTCCATGTTGAGATAGACTAGCGAGGACAGGGAGATCGAGGTTTGAATCTCAGTTGGGTGAACTGGGGGGGTGGATTTTCCTTAATGGTTTTTCACTCTCCCTCCACGCAAATGTGGGTTCACTTCCTTTAAAGTCAACCTTTCCAATTCTTAAGCCATTAGCGTAATTAGTATTTAAGCGTATAACCTGAACGGGTAGTAAGGCGCGGTGCTAAATAAATAAATAATTCTTGCCTGCAAAACCAATAAAATAAACAGACATAACTTAAATGCTATTTTCATTTTGACCATTAGGCCTATTTTCTAATTTTGAAAATAATTGATCTATGTAGGCCTACTAATCAAGTGCCTTTTTATAATCTAATTAGTCTTATATATGAAATGTTCAGAGAATCATTATTGCACATAAAATAAATTTATTGATTTAAAGGTTTGGATATATTAATTGTTGATTTCTTTGTTTCATTTAGCATATTTAGGATTCTTATGAAGAACAAAAAGTTTATTTATTGAGTGGATATTTTATTTTTATGTCATTTTCCTTCTTATTTCAAAGAGTTTATTATTATTTTTAAGCTAACTAAAAATGTCACATTTTCTAAACTACACAAGTTCATATATTAGGTCTAAATGATTCTAGAGAAGACTCGCTTTGGTGGTTGATTGAACTAAGTTAAGGCATCACTCTTACGAGAGATTGTACTGCAGATGATGAGGAAATCGGGGTTAATATTGCAGTAATTTTTTTTAACACTGCATATTATTATCTGTTTGGGTTATTCACTTAATTAGGCTACACTAATGGGTTATGAATTGGGAAGGTTTAATTTAGAGGAAGTGAATCCAAATTTATGTGGAGTGAGAGTGGAAGAACATTTTAGGAAAACTGAGACTTGAACCTTGGTCTCCCCATCCTCGGCAGTCTAGCTCAACAAGAAACTAGCGTGTTAGCTAACAATGCTACCGAGGAGGGTCAGTTGTGTGTTACAACAGTGTTGTTCTTTTCCCTAAAGGATTTCTCACTCTTACTTTAAATTCAACTTCCCTTAGTCTTGAACACATAAGTTTATTAGTAGGCCCACATATGCATATAGCCCAAACAAGTAGTAAGACACTGTGCAATAAACATTAATAAAAAAGTATAAGCTGTAAACTGTTTAAAAAAATACGTTTGTGTATGTATATAGCAAAAATAAAACTTCACCTCATCAACATCTCCGCCAAAAGCCACAGGATTCGAGATTGCATCAGATATTTCCTTGGCGACGTCTTGTTGTTCAGCAATATCATCCATCATGTCATGAACTTGATCAACATCCCTAGAATCAGAATAAATATTAAACATACCATGCTTCTTGTTAAACGGCCGTGACTTTTATCACACGAGTATGACCATCGATGTTTACTCACATGTGCTGATGAGCCGATTTTAATGCATCTGCAGCATTCTTCATTGTCGTCAAGACAGCTGTGTTTGTGTTGGCACCTTCCAAAGCTTCGCGTTGCATTTCAATTGTTGAAAGTGTGCCATCGATTTGTTGCAGTTGCTTTTCATATCGCTTCTTCCTCTTCAAAGCTTGGATAGCAGCTGAAATATTTAATATAACAAGGAGTTAAATGGTTGGATTATTACTGAACCGAAACTACTTCTCTATGTTACGTTTATTAGTTCAGGTGTCCCTGAATAAATGTACGTTTAGCTTAGTTTTTAGAACCACGTCTTACTACCCAATCAGGTTAATGCATTTTAATTATGTTGAATCAAACATTGTTTTGTTTGCGAGTTCCAGAAAGATAGTACCATAAAAAGGCCCAAATGAATAACAATTCTTTAAACTCTATCTGCTCATAATTGTATATCATAAGTGAATGACTCACACAAAAATCATTAACTACCTAGGCCCCCAAGGTTGAGATTTGAGAAGAGGAAATAAGCTTATTTGACTCAGCTTACCCCTCTTATTTTTTGTTCCGTGTTTCTTTGCAGTGCCTATTTCTTGTTCAATCTTCTTTTCTAGAAATTCTTGTTTCTTTATTAGCATTTCCTCGGTTTCCCGTAATTTCTGGATGGCCTCTCCTGTAGTTGGTGGTGTGTCAGTCTTTTTACCACCGAACAAATTACTAAAAAAACTCATTTTTAAAACTTAATGCTTCAATATTAATAATTATACAAGAATAAACTAATTTGGACAAACACGATCCGACCTAAATCAATTCTAAAACTTTAGTAACATTGAATAGAAGCTTAATATAGTTATGGAAAACCAATACGTCAGCGAAAGAAAATAATATCAGAGTCAAAGATACTTTAACAAAAAATAAATAAATATATCATACTTTTCTCTTTGTGACAAAAGTGCTACAGAGATGCTGTGGTGTTAGTATAGTGAACTATACAAAGACCTTTACACAATGGCCCCAAAACAAAGTTCTACAATTTTGCCCTCTACAAGCTAAAGTTGATCAAGAATTTCAACAATAACGTTAAGGCTGGGTTTAGATTCATGCATAGTGCATAGCCCATAATGTGTATCTAAAATGGATTTATATTCATGCAAAACATAATTATCTGACAGTCAACAATTCAAACTAAAATAAGTTTATAATTAAATGCAGTGATTAAAGTCTACTAAAAATATAGTTTTTATTAATAGAAGTTAGCCTAACCTTTTTGTTCAACTAGACAAAGTGTTTACATACTCATTTCTTTATATGAAGTGAACCAGGAGTGTCAGAGGAGGAGGGTATCGAGGAAATAAAATACACAGGGCGAACCAACTAGCGGAGAAGGATAACATCAGGAGAAGAACTAATATAAGAGCCTAAACCAGATTGAAAAACTAGAAGGAATAAAATAACAAGAGAAAGTTATTGAAAAAAAATAAAGAGGGAAAAAGAACCTGTGCTACTACCAGGAAACAGGTATTAAGATCCCAAGGAAAAACAAAAAAATAAAAATAAAATACTATGAGCTGCATTAATATAAATCAAGCCTAAACTTGAAACATACTACTTTCAATAAACGCATTCACAACAGAAGCATGGCAACTAATATCACGTAACTTACCATGCACAAATCACAATAAAAATACAACTAGCCACAATGAAGAGAAATGTTTAAGGTTTGACTCAAATATATTGACCTTAATTTATAGAAGTTGATCGAATCTCTTTGCTCAAGTAAATAAATAGTCTCTAAAAATATTTATTTTAAGTGTTAACTCAAAAACAACCTTTTATATATTTGGATTAAGCCTTATGTAGTATGCTTAGGCAATCAGATGAGAATAGTACATCAAATGGAATTTGATGACAGTCAATTAAAAAGAGGATAAAAACACCACACCATCATCCGATTACTCTAATCTCGACCTGTTGAGACCAACACTACAAACTTCAGGTAGAGGATCTGGCAAGTAACCCATTTCTCTAGAAATCCTGTTTCTCCTAGTCTTTCAAAATATTTGTATGTATGGGTTTGTTGGACGCTTCCACGCACAACTTATGATGTAACATACAATACTGATATTGGATGGCCCCGTGTTATAATTACTTCATGGCGGCCTCCCGCAAGCGAGCTATACTGACCGAGAGCCCACCGCATGTGGTCAGCAAAACGAGCCCTTTGGCCTTTAATCTCAGTTATATAGACCGGGACCTATACTTATTTCTTCAAGTAGCTCCTCGGGGTCCTCACTCGTGTGTTGATATAATCAGTTGGTTCTAAAAGTGCACGTTAAATACCACAAATAAATGAAAAATTGAACTGTCCTTATATCATCACGAGGCTGAGATAGCCCTTTTCCAGACCCACTGTTTCACAGAATAATATAAAAGCACCAGAGATTGAACCCATGACCTCTGGATCAATAGTTATTAACTCTGACCACAAGATCACAGAGGGGGTCCCCGTGATATTATAGGTATACTATTTAATATAGTTAATTACACAATATTTCAGAGGACCGATAAAATCTGGTAGTGTCCAAATACTATTTTGATTCAGCTACCTGATTAAAATATACTCCCTATCAGCTTCTGTGTTAGCGTGGTACACATATCAAGAAAATCTAGTCTAGTTTGGTGGTGACGGGGAGGTCGGGGTTCAATTATCAACCGTGTGAACTAATGGTGTGCTTTCCTAAATGGTTTCTCACTCTTCCTCCTTGCAAATACAGGTTTATTCTATTCCCTACCATATTAGAGTCGAGATTAACTCATATAAATGCGTTTAACCCAAAAGAGTAGTCTCCCTATACAAAAACTATGTAGCGAAATATAAAATCTCTAATCAATGTGTCTTTGGGAACAAAATGATTAACCTTAGTCTTGAAATTATCAGTTTTATTTTGTGACTTTCTTGTGTCGTATCCTAGGCTAAATTTAGGTAATAAGTTAGCTATATTCATTAGTAACATTTATTGTATTAGAATACGTTGATAGCCCTTGTTTCATTAAAGAGTACTACACACTGTATTTGGATTTCCTACAACTGTAATAAATGTATTTAATTTTAGTCATTTAAAGTATATTAAAGTACCATTTCATGAATTGTTAAGTTGTGAGGTAAATACAGCATCTTGCAAACACGATATTAAGTATTATTTTATAAAATCATACAATATCTATTAGTGTTTGTTATTAGCACCGCGTATTAATAGGCGTTTGGGCTATACGCTTATGTACTAATTATACCGCGATTTAATCTGCTTTAGGATCTACGTGGTGGGTAGGCTGGGGAGCATAGTTGACACATAGCAGGAGTTCGCATGTTACTACTGTGCAAGCATAGTCAGTGACTGCCAAGAAATCCGGCAACGTGCATCGGCTGCTATGACAACTACCCTTTATGGATTGGTCGAGCATGTGAGGAGCCTCTACTCCCCACTACGACTGAGTTGATCTCATTCCTAAAGCAGTTTAAAACGCAGTATTCGATAATGGTTTTAGGGATTAGGGAGGCTATATTTTATAGGAAGTATATCATCATTTGCGTAGAAAACCACCTTCAGTACACCCGACTGAGATTTGAACTTCCATCATCCTGTCATCGCTACTGCGAGAGTGGTACGTAAGCCCATACGGCCACCGAACTGGGTAATATACATATTTTTATGTGCTTTGCTACTGGCTTGAGTTATTTATATTAAATTACACAAATTGGGTAATGGCGAGAAAGGTTAGATATAGGAAGTATACCACCATGTAGAGAGGGAGAGCGAGAAAACTTTATGAAAACCAGCCTCAATTTACACAACATACATTTTATCTCGAACCTCCTTGTCATCTGTAAACCAGTTTAATCTGAGGATGACACCTGAGACCGTAAGACTACTGGCGTAAGATTTGGTACTAAAGACTGACTTTCACAAATATTCGTTAAAATATATACATGAGAAAAGAATATCTGGATAGCTAATTGGATTTCCATGCTAAATGAAAAGTCAAAGATTCGATTTCCATATATTTTATTGTATTTATTAGCTCAGAATTCAATTGAATAATTAAAAGCTATGTGCGTACTAACCTTTAGGACATCATCAGTGAAGTTCATTTGGTAGTGAAGTAAATAATCGTGCAAGTTTGTCACCGCTAAAAGCAGGGACTGGCTGTTATATCTACAGAAAAATCACCAATACTGACATATAATTGAAGTGCACACACATCCTTCACGTCTCCCTCACCAGGTCTTTAGTAGCTGGAATTATTTAGACACAAGTGCGCGCTTAGCCATTGGTGTATTTCATCTTATGGGGAATTCCCATTCAAACAAGAGGATAATATTATAAAATTATCCACTTTTTTTTTGTGAGGATAGCTTTATGTGAAAGTTAACTGGCTTTAGTAATGCAACAAGGCTGCCTTTAAAGTTGGAAAAATCTCGTGATTGTCATACAAATATCAAATGTTTGTCTCAATCTGCCTGTTGTAAGATAACCTTCTAAATGATTCATCAACCTAGTAACTCTGCCAAAATGTTGGCAGGAATTTACTATTTTGTATAAAATTAACAATACCATATCTTTATAGTTAAAAGCCCAACATACTCATCGAAGGTGTAGGTACAGACTATGGTATTCCATTGCACTCTATAATATAACTGGATGGACATCTGCAGCTAAAATTTTCGAGCTGTCGTCTGCACACTATTAAGTAAGAGAGAAAAAAACATTTGGGTATCTCTTTCTCTCTTACACACATACAAGGCAGTGTGGCATTTCGACATCGTTCACTAATTTTTATGACTATATGATTTATATCAATGTTTGCTTATTTAAAGGAAATAAATTGATTAATAAAAGGTTTGAAGAGAATAACTAAGTTTAACACTCATGACTTGTTTCTTTAAATAGGCCGATTTAGGCTAAATTAGTAGTACTAATTACAAGCCTTCAAGCTAAATGATCGTTTAAAAGTAAGATTCTATACAAAGTTTGTCATTCGAACAAAAGTAATCAGGTTCATTTCATTATAGTTATCGAACATTAAATATAATATAGTTTCTGAAAGTAAAATACAATCTGAGAGCCAACTTACAAAATATCGTAATAAAGTAATACTTATTACAGTCTGATTTCGGTAGGAAGAACAGTAGAAAATTTCTGGAAATTTACTAGATTTCAAAATGTATCCCTACGCCAAAAATATGATTTGAAAGACCATATGGTTAGTGGCTGTCACTTTTGACAAGCAAAGTTTTGAAAACAGGAAAATTTATAATAATAATTTTTTTTTATCAATATAGAATATTTAAAAAAAATGCACTTTCATTACTTTTTCCATATGTGTATTATATTAAGCATTGAAAAGAGGATAGAAGGAATTTTTGAGGTACATCAGTCCGCTTATTCAGCAGAAGAGAGTAAAACACAGATTGGACTAATCACTATAGCATATGTGTATTATTAATGGTTAGACAGTATAATATGTTGGATGCGTAAAAGCTTAACTTGACTTAATGTTTAGATAAGGTAATGATATTTAAAATCATTTAATGTCCGTAAAAACATGTTAGCAAATTTAGGAATTAGTTACTATCACCCCTGAGCTTGTCTAGAAGTGTAGTAAGAAATTTTTCCGCATCATCACCAAAGTTGGACTCATATTCATTATCATCGTCGCCTAAGTTGATTATTAAAGGTGGGTGTCTTTCATTCGCATCCATCTTCATCTCTATGTCCCAATTTTCTTTAATGAGTTTCTCGCAGTGGTCCGCATGCTTACTCCAGCTAAAACATTTATATGTATTCACACATACTGGCCTCAATTACAACACAAAACAAACAGTTAAGAAGGGAGTAACTGTGGGTGATTGTAAATTAGTATCTGTGGAAGGATCCTGTAGCTTATAAAGGTTGCCCATTAGCATGTAACCCTATTAGAGCATCAAATCATGTGAGGCAAGGCGTAAAAGTGTACATATGTTAGCTAAGGGTAACAATTTTATACAAGGATTGGACCTACGCAAAAATGTTTAACACTTTCAACACATGTGTTCAGTGAGACTTTCTATACACAAACTGTCATTGTCTCTGATGGCCGACAAGACAGTATCCAATAACACGTGTTTCCTGAGAATTATAAATAAAAGGCACATAATGGGATATTTGGCGCTTCGATAAAAATTTTTTTACAAATTACAGCTAATGTAAATATGTTCAATAGTTTGTATAATACAATTTATACATCTATTGCTGTTGAGGGCCAAACATTCAAAAAAAATCAGTAGCTTGTATTTGTAAATAAAGGCAAAAGGGAGAGAGGTCAAGATACAAGTAAGAGTTTAGTAAATAATCACTGGAACCAACCTTGATGATACATTCTATAAATAACTTAATGTATAGAATCTCTTGTAAACTCATCTACTGCTTTAGCTGAAACGCTAGAAATTGGTTTTCTGATTCTCTTCTTTCTAGGAGTCTCAACTTCATCAATGTTCCTTTCACAGTAACTGAAATCAATATTCAGCCAAGTGCTTACTTCATCAAATATGTCCAGTTTCTATAATAAAAGTGGGATAAGGTGGGAGGGTACGCCAAACCATTACATTTATAAGATACTTTTTTTTATATAGAAAATAACAAATAATGTTACCTAAATTTCTAATCCTTCATACCAGTAAAAAAAACTCAAAAGAGAATCAATAAATGACTTTAAAATTATAACAAAATTTGTTATTTTTTCAACATTTTAACAACTGACTAAAATTTTAGCCCTATTTATAAAAGTGTATTTCTACCTTAAATTTTTAATATACTATGACTTAATTGTTTCCTAGCACCATAATATTATTTAATTGATTATTATCCTACTTATTAAAGGTAAGGTTAAGTTTTGTACTGTTATTTATTGTATTATTATATGCAATAGTTATCTTTTTGTATTATTTTAAAGTATTTAAAACTAATACAGCCTAACCTTTCAAGCCTCAACAACACGGAACTTACGCCTGGTTTTGATTAAATTATTAGCTATAAATTATTTTCAATAATGATTTTAGTGTCATTAAGTTTTCCGTATTCTTGTGACCGCCATGACGTTATTAGATAATGTATTATTTACTATTGTATATATAAAAATGTGACCTGTATGTTGATATTCTATGTTGAAACACATTTCAGCCTGTCCTGAACTATACGTGGTGGTGACTACTAGCCATAGACAAAACACTCGTTGCAAAGATAGAATTATATAAAAAACTTAAAAAAATACAAAATAGGCCTACCATCTCACACTACTATCGCAGATTTGGATCAATTCAACTGTTAATTTAGGAACATCGCACTTGAGTGATAGGAATCCAGCAGCTAAATTGGGACCACTAGGCTTTTCTAGTCTTCGATCTTATTGGCTGGGTTTGGATACTCATTTTCAGAAGGGTGATAGGGGGAGGGGGAATTTAGATTAATAAAATTAAACCTTTATTCAACATAAGCACCTCTGTAACAAAGATTTTTTTAAAATGCAACATAATTTCATAACTAAAGCTATTCTATTTAAAAATGTTTTAATACAAAGTTAAACCACTAAAACAAGTTATGTTAATATAAATATATCCAAACTAATAAATCTCTCCCATTAAAAACCCATTTATCTTATTATGTTTTGTATTAGTACTATAGTAACATCAATTTTTCCAAACCTAGGCCTAGTCAAGAGGTTAATACAACAATATTATGGTTTAAATAAGCTAAGGGCCCACTACTCTTCTTGATACACACGCAATATAAAATTTAGAAAAACTATTAACATAAAATTTAAAATGAAATAATATGATAAATATATGTCACTCCCACAAACACTTAGTAACTAATCATACACAAGAATAAAGAAGTTCAAACAAGATTTATACAAAGTAGCCACTGCCAAATAGATTTTACGATTATCTCAAAGTTCATACGTTCCAAGGAAGAGTAACTTTTACTAAACAATTTACCGGTATTAAAAAAAATATTATCTAGTTAATTTTCGTCCAATCTTTTTAATATTCAATACACAAATCATACAAACATGAAAACAAACGCTTTTAATCTCGTTGGCTAGCACGCGGTATATTGTACTCTTTCAACTTATGAAAAATGACGCCAGTATTTAAAATATTTAAAAAATAAAGGTTGGTTGTAAAAATAACCATTTTATAACTTTTTTTTGTGATTTAAATATATCTTCTTTATTTAAATTAAAGAATCAAAGTGTAGCGTTATCAAAGGTTGTCTTAAATAAGAATGCAAATGGCCACTTGATAGATTCTTTGTTTATTTTGATAACACCAATACCCAACGCTAATAGTATTCATTCGCTAGAGTATAAAAAATGAATTACTTTTATTTGAAACAAATAAGATAAACGTGGGAATTTAATATATTTAATTTATAAATGATTGCACTATTGTAGCTCATGTTGCCACAATGGTGTAAATGAAAATATTACGTTTGTATTACATTATAAGTCCGTATAATTAATAATATGAAGACAAATGACTAAGCAATCCATAAGGAGGCAGTATTAAAAGTGTTGTTATAGTTTTCTAGATGAAATTCATATAATAAATCAAACAAATAAAACATATTTCTATAATGTCAAATGTTAGTAGCTTCCAATCAATGTTGGTGAATTCTATTGGCCTTCCTATAATAAATCAATCAAATAAAACATATTTCTATAATGTCAAATATTAGAAACTTCCAATCAATGTTGGTGAATTATACTGTTCTTCATATAAAAATTGAACTTTTTACAAGCCCTATAACCTTAATATTAACTAGAATGTAAAACTACTACACAAAGTTTGTTATTCAAACACATGTAATTAAGTTTTAAGCTACCTTATTTCATTATAGTTATCGAACATTAAATATAATATGCCCTCTGAAAGCAATAGGCTATACAAGCTAAGAGCCAAATTTAAATATATTGTAATATAGTAATACTTCATACAAGCCTATAACCTAAATGATAATTTGAATGTAAAAACTACACAAAGTTTGGCATCCAAACGAATTTAATTAAGTTTGAGCAACCTTTTTTCCATTTTAGTTATTGAACTTTAATATATAATATTATTTCTAAAACCATTACATAAGCTAATAACCAATTTTAAATATATTGTAGTCTTGGCAGAATGTAAACAACATGGGCGTTAGCTACATATTTTAATAAATCAAAGATTTTATTCATATTTGTACAATATTACCTTTAAACTGAATTGAATATTCTTTAATGTAAATGTGTCTTCAGACAAGTTGGATATAATACTTAAATATTTTTTTTAAAAACTTTTATTTACCAGACACACGTTTTAGCACAAGAACATTGAAAAAACCCCGTTAAATCTGTCTCCTCATTAGCAAGCAGATGACAAACTTTGGCGTCATGGTTTGGTTATCTTTCACAACTCCTCAAAGATCTTTGATCACAGAAATACTTTACAATTCTTTTATCAAATATTTACGTTATAGAACATGCTCTAAAGTTTGATCAATGAAAATGGCGTTTGAAATATTATCCTGGACGTGCGAAGCAGTCTTAGCATTTCTTAGGTGTGTATTTTTTCTTTTAATTAATGGAGTGACTTTTGCTACCAAATATTTAAAAGTTTCACAAGTCATGCGTAAATATTTTTGATAAGATTCTGGATCTTCAGTTTGAAGTTCTTTTAGCAGGCAGCTGTTAATCCCTCTTGAATTTTATCTCCCAACCCAAGGTCGAACCCACAATCGTTTAACAGGTTTTATTTTCGTTCTAAGCAGCAACGAGATTATCACAATAGCACTCACAATTGCCGCACATGAAATTAAACCATTGGCGTCCAATTTTAAATAACATTTATTGTAGCAACAATGAAAGAAATGTGATGTAGTGTAATAACACATCTTTGGTCAAAGACGGCGTTAAATCTTTTATCATATGTTTGGCCAAAGAAATGTATGTAATATATTTCTTTGATCAAAGAAAGATGTGATAGTTTAATACCGGTCTAAGGCTTAATTGTGTAGTTATAGATCTCGCCACCAAACAATTATTCATATAAGTAGTTCAAATGCTCCCGCTAGGTAGCTCTCCTCCACGTAGTACTTGTACCTAAGAGCTCGTAACTAAACACATCAAACTGTGAAAAGTATTGATGTTATAGGAATGAGTCTTATATAAAAATAAAATTCAGTTCATGATGATTATTTCTTACACTATACTACCCATCTATTTCAATTAGGAAAAAAACTTCTACAGAGAGTAAAAATATGTCTGCACTAAAAACCTCTTTATAGTTCTTTCATTAGAAAACAATTTTTTCAAAGCAAACCAATTGGAATATGAGAATTTTAATAATATTCTCATGTATTTGAAGGTTTTAATAACAAATTCTAAAAAAAACAACTACTGTGATCGTCTAAGTAGTTTACAAGAAACGGTGAGTTATGTTTTGGGGTTTTCGAGTATTTGATTGCGGTAAACATGATGCCACCCGGATTTACTCTGCAAGAACTTAAAAATGTGGCCGTCTTGCGCGCTCATGTCGTGAATCCAAATATCGTCTGCACTTTGCTTGGTGCCTATAGAGAGAACTGTACGTTACAAAAGCCTTCCAATATAGCCATTGTCAGTCTCTCAAATATATTTTGTTTTTAGGTTAGTTTTGGCTCTATATTTAAAACGCTTGATAAACATATTGAGTTAAAAAATCAACTCCAACAGACTATACCATAATAATCACAAATTTAAAAATAAAATTTGTATTTAAGTTTAAATTAAATAATTTCTTAGTGCTTTATTGATACATTTCTACCAATTTTAAAAATGCCTATATATATATAATCACAAATGAATGATTTCATCACACACTGATTGGCACGTTTGGTTAAAGTAACCTTAATCTTTATTTTTACAGGTATGGATTTGGCCATTCATAGTGACGGAAAACCCTTCAAGATCGTTAAGCAGGTGTTTTACCCGAAATTATCAAGAAAAGATGGGTAAAGTATTTTATGAACTATGAGTTGTAACTAAATAGTGTCAAGGATCCTTGAGAGGACCAGGGTTGTTATAATTTTACCCAGCCCAAAAAACCCACATGGGTTTTATTAAAAAATCCCACTTAAGAAACCCGATAAACCACTTAGGCTTATTATATTTTGTATAGAAATCAATCGTCTAATTTTTGAAAATGGTTAGTCATTATGTGGAAAACCTTTTGGTTCAAACCCAATAATAATAATAATAATAAATTGATTTGTATATGGTGTTATACACAATATTTGAAGTAACAGATTTTATATGGTAGACTAAGCTATATGTTTTAATTGGTTGAACAAAATAATGGCTGTATCCAAATAGTCCAAGACTCCCTAGTCAGACGCTTGAGTTTATACTTGATGCAGTCTTGATGATTTTACACTTCTCGTGGTATTCATAGCGATAACATGATAAGATAATTTAAACACATTAAATTGATGAGGTATTTTGATTTTTGTCGCAGGTTGATTATTCAGATTCATCACACCACTCCAGCGGGTAACGGTGAGACACACAGAGTTCGCTTTGTTCATGTTGCGTTCAATGAAACCGGCGAGCAGCTTGCCGCCGCTGACCACAGGGGAAATATTTTCATAATTGACTTGAACAGCAACAAGTGAGTTGTCAACAAAAACAATGGGGATAATACACTTTGTTAAAATGTTTAAAGACATGTTTTCTTTGTTAGATAACAATACAAAATACATTATTACTATTAATCGACCCAACAAGAATATTTTTTTAACACCGTGTCTTACTATCAGTTCATGTTATATGCATCTGCACTAATTACACTAATTAATTAAGCATTAAGGTTGAATTTAGAAGTAGTGTACTTACATTTGTAGGATGGAGAGTGGAAAACCATTAAAAAAATCCATCCCTAGTACACTCGACTGGGATTCAAACCTCGACCTCCCTGTCATCACCAGACCAGTCAATTGTGAGAGTGACACCTTAGACCATTCGGCCACTGAAGCAGGTAACAATAATAATTACATACTGATAATATTGATAATTGCTAGGTTTTACACCTGTGTGTTGGAAAATCAAAAAATCTCTAAGTTGGCATGGGTAGTAGTGTTAAAATAAACTAATCAGGGCCTATTTAATATTTTTTGTAAATATTTTTAACGAGAAGGAATGGAATGGGACCAAGAATCACGATGGCATGTCCTCAAATAGGCTACAATATTTTGGGATAAGATATTTTAAAGTGCAATCAATTAATTACTGGGGGGAAAATTAATTTTAAAATTGATATATTCATAATTCTTCATTGTTGAATCAATAAAATGATAGAATATTAGGAAATTGGTAGAGCACAAATAAAAGTAAAAACACAAACACACATTAAATTCTGAATGTATGCAAACAGACTTGTACTGGTGGTCAAGGTGTTTAAGATACCAAGGTCTCCTCCATTCACCAGACCTGACCGTAATCGGACCAACACTTGCAAAAAATTATTCTTTGTATAGATTTATACGAGACAATGCTCACTAGCCTGAATTGAGCCCGTCACGGACCGTCCCGTACCATACAAAATTTGCCATGCATTCTCGGCCAGAATGTTTTGCTGGGCGTGAGACGTTTCACTTTGGTCATACGATGTTACCGAGCCCGTGTTTGCAGGTGGTGTCTTTTATTTTTTCCAACAAGTCATTGAACTTGCAGGACGTCATGTGGAAATACTGGTGGACTTTTTCTTCATGATATTTAAGCCATTTATATATAGCTTCCAAAATTTGTCCTCGGCTTTTCGCTTTCTTAAAGTTTCTTGAGCCTAATAATACCGTTTTTTTTTTAAATACGATGTTCTTCTTTCCAAAATAGTACCAAACATGGCCAGTTCTTCTGTAGAGAAATTACTTAAAAGTCATATTCCTAATAACATATTTTGCAAGCCAACACCACATCTAGGAACAAAAAAAACATTCTGACGAATGCTAACCAATTACTGGCCAGCATAGCAGGCAATCTGGTTTCGACCACGTAGCACCGCCAGCAGAATGCAAATGGTACTTTCATAATCCTGTCTAATGGGTGTTGACATTGTCTGTGGCGAGCCTCAGGTCCTGTTACGGTCAGGTCTAGTAAGTGGAGACCTTAAGGCTCCAAATAGACTGAATTGCTAGTGACGGGGAGGTAAAGCTTCAAGTCTCAGGCGAATACATTTATGATACATTTTACACATACCCTCCATGTAAATGCAGATGAATCTACTCTTAGCTGCTCTCTTATATTTAAACATTGAATAATGCTGGTATTAAAACATAGGCTATTAAATAAAAATTATATATATATGCTATATTTATATAGAGGTTGACCTACTTCAGGGGTCAAAAAGTCTTAGGTGTCACTTTTGTAATAGACTAGACAGCCGATGACTGGGAGATTGAAGTTTAAATTCTGGTTATGTGAGAACTCAAGTTATTTTTTTATGAAATATTTTTCCACTCTCCCTGCATTAAAATTCTTAATTCAACCGTCCTCATCCCTAACACATCAGTGTAATTAATACATATGCGTATAACTTGAGCAGGTAGTGAGCCGTAATGACAATTTTCTGCTGGCATCCAGGAAATCTAGATTCACTTATTTAAAGGATTTGTAGTTTTAACTTTCACTTACTTTATATTTTCTGAACCAACACTGGAAAACTTACATTTGTACCTTGAGTCATTTAAGCTACATTATTTTGATGTATGTTTTGAAATACTTAAAATACAATATATAAGATTTTGAATTATTTTTCATTGTATTAATTTTATTCATGTATTTTTATTCTTAGATTTTGGCTCCTCCCAAATCTTGGAATCTGTACTGCTATCGCCTTTTCCCCGCACAAGAGCGCAGAGCTACTTGTAGGGACTGCTGATAGGGCTTTAAATTTCATCAACACAGGTATTATTTTTTGGATTTATTTGAATCTATGAATAGTGCGAAACTTCGAAATGTTAAAGTTGAAGCCCAAATCTCCTTCGCTTTAACTTTGACATCCGCAATAAACTTTGTATCTTCAAAACATTTCGAAGGAAGAAGAAAATTTTGCTATATAATGAAAGTATTTGAAATATCTCACTAAATATGACATTTCAACATATAATGATTTTTATAACAGCTACTAAACAGTATTTTAATACAAGATCGAGAGAAATCGACATCTATAGAGTGAACATTTATAATACTAGGGATGGGACCGTCAAATCCCTTAAATCCTTAAGGAGATTTTAGAATTCGAGAAAATTTTGACCTAAAAACTCATATCCATTTTATTATTTTTTTATTTTTTCAATTTTTCAAGTGAAATTGGTTTTAGATCTCTGATAACGTTTATTAAAGGAAAGTGGAGAGAGGAACAGCACGGATTTAGAGAACAGAGGTCTACAATAGATTTGATCTTTGTCATATGACAGCTGATGGAAAGAAGGTATGAATTTGGGAAAAAACTCGATAATTGTATTTATGGGTATATGATAGAGTGGATAGAAATAAAGATTGGGAAAGGATGGAGTAGGACTAAGTGGAAAAAGGGGTTGTTGTCGCTTGGTTGTCAATATGGTGGGAGGACAGAGGCAGATGGAGGCATTTTACCAAAGTGACCCACTCACAGGCTGGAAACAGTTTATGATGATTGAAGAATGACCACTTTCTCGGGGACGAACCATCTTGAGATTGATTGTAAGTCCCACCCTCTTTCCAATATGTCCACAGAAACGGGTGATATAATGGGCAGCCTTGTAGGCCACACGCTCCCGGCCAAACAAGTGTCCTTCTCGTGCCGAGGCCGGTATTGTCTGACCGCATCCAGCGAGGAGGCGATAATCTGGGACTTGGAGTCATTCACTCAGGCGCATAAACTCACGATGCGCACCAACGTGGCCATCAAACAGGTCAGTTTGGCTCCCTACTACTGAAATTATGCGAGCAGCGAAAAAAAAAATCAATAAAGAATTTGGCCTAAGAAATTGTGCCACGGGCATGGTATCAGATTGCTCTTGGAAAATTGCAAGCCTCTACAAATCCAAGAGTTTCAATTTTGAATCATATCCAAATCTTTGCTTACAAACTCAAATCGATTCCAAATCAGAATTTTTTTTATTTAAATCCAAATTTAAGATTTAACAAAAAGATTTAAAACTGAATCCAAATTCTGATTTTAAACTAAATTGTACTTATTTGTTTTTGAATATTGTTAAGTAAAAAAAATATATAGTCCTAAAACTGTGTCTAAACAATAGCTAGATTATTAATATTATGTGAAATCTACAAGTTTCTATGGTCAAGTAAATAATATGTAAATATGGCTACATGAGTTATTTGTATAAAAATGAGGTGGCCCAATGGCTAAATAATTTTATAGTAAAGTAAATTGATAGAACTAAAGAAAAAGGAAACATAAACTGCTAAGAGTAAATTTGATGAAGAAAGCCCACCTAGGGAAAGAGGAAAAATGTGGGAAGAATCCACTGCACAAAGGTGACAACCTTTTCCTTTCTTCTGTCTTCTATAGTAGAAATAGTCACACACATATTGGAGTAATCCATTGTTTGTGTTATTTGTACTCTCTCTCTCTCTTCTTTGTGTTTGATAAAGGCAACAGTGCCGAAATATTATTATATTTGTGTTAAAATGTGTGTGTGACTATTTCTACTATAGAAGATAGAAGAAAGAAAGAAGTTGTCACCTTTGTGCATTGGATTCTTCCCACATTTTTCTTCTTTCCCGAGGTGGGCTTTCTTCATCAAATTTACTCTTAGCAGTTTATTTTTCCTTTTTCTTTAGTACTATCAATTTACTTTACTAGAAAATACAATACATGAGTTATTTGTAATTTTATGAATGAAATGTTTAGTTATATTTTGCTAGTGAAATATCGCCTCTGGTACTAGTAGTCAGAGTTCCTGGCTAAAGATCCAAAGGTCCCGGGTTAGATCCCTGGTGCTTCCAGAATTTTTCCGTGAAGAAGTGCAGAAGTGCATCTGGAACGAGGTCAAACTCAGCCTCGTGAGAATTAATGAGGAACTACTTGAAAAAAGAAGTAGTGGCTTTGATGTAGAAAACTGAGATAAATTACCGAAGGATTCGTCGTGCTCACCACATGACACCCTATATCCACGAATGTCGTCATTCTCATTGCTAAAAGCGGCATCTGCTCATTCCATATAGCTCGATCGCAAGCTCAAGCCATGGAGGTTTTTTTTGCTAGTGAATTGACTTTAATTCCCATTAAAAGTTAAGCTTTTAGGTTCTCTGTTTTTTCTACTAATTTGGCTTGACACTATAAGCTGTGCAAAGATTTATAATTTTAAATTTAAAATCTGAATGTGAATAATATTTACATTCCATCAAATCATAATCAGGGATATAATTTTGAATCTTTCAAATATTAATATTTTTTTTAAAAACCCAAAGATTTTGTGATACATTACGGTCGAATATTGTTTTGTCAGTAAAAATAATTAATGAATTAATAATCCAACATTTTCTGATTTTTTACTTTAGAAAAATATATTTTGTTGATCCTAACTGAAAAGTAATTACTAGATTACTTTGGTAAAAACAACTCTAATTTATTTTAATACACATATAAAGTACAGCCCAATTTACATAGTAAGAGCCTTATTTTACATTTAGGACTGTTACTAGATTACGATCATTGGAACCTTTTTAATAATAATACAGCTTATTTTTGTTCAATTATTAGCTCTTGCATTTATTTTACATTTAGGACTGTTACTAGATTATGATCATTGGAACCTTTTTAGTAAGAATACAGCTTATTTTTGTTCAATTAATAGCTTTTGCATGTTTATATAGATTTTATTGGTTAAATATTTGGTGAAAGTTAGTTTCAAAATGGTTGACTGAAAATGTATTTATCACAGGCAATTTTTACTTTTTACATTGAAAATTGCGATTTTATTCCCTTGCTTGGTTTATAATGGTTCACTTTGGAATCCCCTTCTAAACAAAAACTTTGCCTGGGCACCAGGTGATGTTCATGCCGGTGTCCGACTATGTGCTGGCCTGTTTCCAAGACGACGCCATGAATGTTTGGAAGTTCGAGACATTTGAGTGCGTGAAGCAGATTATACCCGACGCTTGGAAGAGTCACCACCTGAAATCCATCGCCTTTACTAGGTATTTTGTTTAGAGTTTGGTCGATTTCACTATTTTACGAATCTCGAATCTTGGGAAAAAAATTTGAACATAAGAGGAAATAGGAATGAAAATAATAAAATATAAAATACAAATAGTAACTAAATGTTAACATTCTTTCTTATAATCCATTCATTCATACATTCAGTTAGGTGATAAATTACTGGTCTGGGGCCTGATTTTTGAGTTCATACTATAATTATAATAGGTTCTGAACCACCACTAAGTAGTATTAAAGTTCTAAAACAAGTTCCAATTCAAAATTTGGAAAAACCCATATTTTTATTTGTTTTCTAATCTCAAATACAATATTTTCTCGAATCCTTGAATCTCGGTTATACTTAAAGATTCAAGTTTATTGGGATTTGAGTATCCCATCTCTTGTATACCTGTGACTTGTTTCCTCTGCAAAGGAATGGTCGTGCAATGGTGATTGGCGGCCACACTTCGTCCCTGGTGGTGTTTGCGCTGGACACGTGGACGGTGAAAAAGTTGATACAGTTGCCCGAGGGAATGGGCGGAGTCAGACATATTCAGTTCCTGCCGCAGATGTTCGATGGCGGAGCCAACAAAGTTGGTAGTTTTTATTTGATAGGTTAAAAGCCTGATTAATTATTAGTTAAATAGGTACATGTTGCTACATCAGTGGTTTCAAACCTTTGACAAGATTTTAACCCTGTTTTTCTCTTTATGATTATCATCCCTTAATAATCTACATGTGTTCATATATTAATCTTTAAATTATGGTTTTCACTGAATCTTACTACCCATCCAGGCTACCCGCACTTAATTACACTTGTGAGGTAGGTATAATTTAAAGTAAATGTACTTTTATTTAGGTTTAGAGAGAAGGGGGAAACCATTAGAGAATAGTCACTTCAAGTACTCTTGGTCAGAATTTGAATCCTGACCTTATCATCGACAAACCAAATGAGCATATCGTTAAGCCCATATGCTTGGTTTAATATTCATAAATGCCTTATATAATGATTATACAAATGTTACTAAGATGTATCAAATGAGAATCAACAATACCAGCAGGTATTTTGAAAGCTATGCTAGCAGCGCCACTCGCCTGAACGTGGGACTGCAGAGGTGAGTAACCAAAATGAACCTAAACAGTAACTAAGTAGTTTTTTTTAATCATTTTAACCGCTTAAATTTCTATTAGAATTTCGTACCTTCTTATAATCGTTATAATCACTTTAAAAGGTAAATATAAAGCTCGCTTATAACCTGCACGAGTAGTAAGACACAATAAGGTGTGGTTCTAAAAATAAAAAAATAAAGCTATATTATCATCATAATCATCATCATTATCACCAACAACTGTTTCCAGCCTGTGGCCGGGTCAATTTAGTAAATTACTTCCATCTTCCTTTAGCCTTCCACCATTCTTCCTCCTTTAATTTCTTCCATTATCCTCCTCTCACTTGAACACCTTCTGTTTACTGCTCCTCTCATCTCTTTCTTGGCCTCCCTTGTGGTCTTTTTCCCACATACTTCATTTCCAACATTTTCTTCGGTATCCTCTCTTTTTTCATTCTCATTACATGCCCATACCATGTCGGTCTTGCTTCCTCTACTATCTCATGTACTCACTATACCCCCAATCTTTCCCGGATAACTTCATTCCTAATATTGTTTCTCCTCGTGACAGCTAACATGCTCATCACAAACAACATTCCCATGGTCTCCACTTTCCTAGTCTCTCGTATGTTCACTGTCCATGTGCATATGGGACAATGGCTATACCCTCAACAATTATTGTGATTTCACCTGAAACACCTCGAATCTGGTCACGACCCCTAGGTTGGAGATCACTGTGCATGATGGTAGAAGGAGGAGGATTATGAGTGTTGTTGATCCCAGGATGAGGTGAACCTATTAGTGGTCAAAAGGACATTTTGAAAAATCTTGGTAGTCCGAGTGTTGTATGTTTCTAATGTTTAGCAGTGGGGGCACACTAACCACGAACAACCCATGTGCCGATCTGGTGCCAAGCGACCAGCTCACCTGCACCATTGACCCGAGAGGACGTGTGATTGGTTGCTAGTAGAGTTGGGTCGAGTCTTGGGATGTGGTATCGAAAGAAAAGTATCGATATTATAATCATTAAAGGTATCGGAAGAAAACTACCGAAAGAAAAGTATTGATAACATTAAGTAT
This sequence comes from Timema bartmani, assembly GCA_902151455.1. Classification (NCBI taxonomy): domain Eukaryota; kingdom Metazoa; phylum Arthropoda; class Insecta; order Phasmatodea; family Timematidae; genus Timema; species Timema bartmani. Next base: position 127,185 of record CABFWB010001231.1, read on the forward strand.
CGGCATCAAAATTTTAATCTGGAAAAAGTTTTTTTTAATCTAGTAATTTCAATCTAAACTTTTGCACTATGATTGTATTTTCATATTTATTTAAACACTGAAAATAATGATTGATCTCTACAAAAGCTTATTTTGTTTAGTTTGTGATGACCGTGCTCATTGATAAAAGAAGCGGTAGTAAGTAGACTGGTTGCCACTCTCCCCATCGCCCGTTCAGGCATCCCATCCGGCTGTATTGATAAACAAAGATGAAAGCACTGATATGAATTATGATGAGCTAGAAGAGATTGAATGCTAAAGTTTCATCTAGCTTGTCATTCAGAAAATGAGTGAGGATTGAGAAATAGTGTCATTTGTTCTTCCTCCACAGTCTACCCTAATAAACATTTAATCACAGCATGAGTGGAAATAACAAAGAAGTTATGTCTTGATACCGATCCGATACCGAAGTGGGAGTACTAATATCAGTAAAAGCATCGGAAAAAGAGTATTGAGTAAAAAAATATTATTATCAAAAGGAAAATTTGGATATTAGTAAAGTATGAATACTTTTTTTCACATCCCTAGTAGAGTCCACTATTTTACGAATCTGAATCTTCATTTTACTTTCGAATCTCTAATTAGAATCCGAATCTTGGGGAAAATTATGAATCTCAGAGGAAATAGAAATATAATGGAATAATAGAATATAGAAATAGCAACTACAAATGTTAATGTTTTTAAATATAATAATTTTTTTATAACATTCATACATTCAGTTATTGGTATGGGACCTGGTTGTTGAGGTTGCCCTATAATTATGGTGGTTTTGAACCACCAATAGGCAGTATAGAATTTTATTATTAGCACAACGTTTTACTACCCGTTCGGGTTGTATGCACTTTACGCTAATGTGTAATGGTAGGGTGATTGTGAAATGAAATGGAGGACCTACAGTTTAACGTGAAATCCGAACCACAGTGGAGGCCTGGCATTCCTCACATTCACAAGTTGTGATTAATAAACGTTTCGTCAGAGGTGAAAGAAGGGTTTGTCAATCAGATAAATCTGTGGCGGGACCGAGGATTGAACCCCGAACCCCCAGCACAGAGGTCCGACACCTTATACCCCTAGACCGCCAGGTCACCATGGCAGTATAGGAGCTCTAAAACGAATTCAAACAAATTTTTTTAAATCACTGCTGCTTACTACCCGTTCGGTTTATATGCTTATGTACTAATTACACTAGTGGTTTTAGGGATTTGGACAGTTATATTTATAGGAAGTGTACCTGCATTTGTGTGGAGAGAGATTGGAAAACCATTTTGGAAAACCCCTCTCAGTACACCTGACCGAGATTTGAACCCCGACCTCCTCGGCATCAGTAGTCTAGTCTTCTGCGACAGTAGAGCATTAGACCATGCGGACGCTGAAGCGGGTAATTAACTATTTGAATCCTAAATCAAATATTTTCTCGAAACCTTAATTCTTGAATACCCTTAAGGATTCGAGATATTCAAGGGTTCAAGGGTCCCATCCTTAATTAATAGCCAAACTAGGAAAGGGAGGAGGGGTTAAGTTCCTTTTGAATGTTCTAGTTTCTTCCTTTATTAAACTTGAAATGGTAATGTCTGAAAAAATTCACCTACTGACGGTGTCTTGAGTTATTTGGTCCCATGAGTAGAAGAACCAAAGAAAATAAAGGAGGACGAATGGTGGAAGGACAAAGGGAGATGAAGGCATTTTACTACTAAACTGACCCGGCCACAGGCTGGAAACAGTTCACGATGATGAGGATGATGATGACTTATTCATGTATTTTTATCCAGATCCTGGGTCTGTTGTCCACGAGCTGTAATCTCCACTTCCTGGACATAGAGACCTCTGTGTTGCTCAACATCAACCTGTCGCTTGGCTGCACCATGAGTGAGTTGTTGAAATTTTGCGAGACACCTTTTTACAAACTTTTATTTAAGGGGGTTGTCCAAATATTACATAAGCATGTCTCTGGCCATTTTGGACCCCCTCCTCTTTTGTAAGTAAAAATAAGCAACCTCTTCCCCCTTTTCCTCCCTGATCGCACATACTTTTTTTTTAGTTTGTTCACAGGAATGACTTATTTTTTATGCAATTTAATGAATTTATAAATTGTTGGTAATTTTTAATGTAGAGGTGTAACTTAATGGTGCGAAATAATTCACAATAAATATTATTGTAAAATGAATAAAAAAATATCAAACTAAACAGGCCAAATTTAAAAAAAAGGTATCAAATTATATTTTAAAAAATTCACTTGACGACGACGACTGGAAAAACTACCCATATTACACTGTTTGAAGTGTTAATCCCGTCCACTCATAAAATGGAAGTGAACTATAACCCTCCACTAGATATTTTTTTCTGGTACCCCAGGTAGGTTCACGTGCAGCAGTAACGGCAAGTACGTGGCGGCGGTCCTTCACTCTGGCGAGGTGAACGTGTATCATGGCTCATGCCTGCTAGACCAAAGCTCATCACTTCTACCAAATGAAACCCCTGTAGAGAGGGTTGAGGAGGCGAGGAGGAGCACCACTCCCACAGAGAAACTACCGGCGCCACGCCGTAACCAAACCTCACTGCAGCGCCAATTGGCACAAGTGGATAAGCAAGTGCGAAGCCACACATTTAGTTTTATTATCTTTTATGTAGTTCAACTCCTTAGTTCAGCCGATGGCGTGTCTATTTAGTTCACTCGGTAGCATGTCTCTCTACTGAGCTAAGGGTCCCTGATTTCATTCCCTGCATGGCCGGAAAATGTATCACTGGTGAAATGTGAGTTTACCCTTTCATAGTGATGAATTTACAGCTGGGGACTGGTTGTTGTGCCTGTCCTAGTCTTAAGTTGTATTATAAGGCATATGAAGCTACAACAGACCTAACCAGCTGGTAGTGGAAAATATATGGCTTTAGTAAAAAACTGACCCAGGCCACAGGCTGGAAACAATAATGGATATAGAAATATATATATGCGACAGGTAAAATCCGAACCTGGATAAAATCAATACTATCCAGATAATGTTGACGTTATCCAAAATACGTGGATAATGTTGAGTGAGAGGTGATTGGATAATGTTTTTCGAAATTTATCCAGATAATATTGACGTTATCCACTCGCACTTGGATAGTGAAAACTTCTATGGTTGAGGCTAGGTTAGGTTAGGTGAGCTTAGGCTATGTTAGATTAGTTTAAGTTAGGATAGATTAAGCTAGGTTAGGTTAGTAGAAAATAAAGCATAAAATGAGGCATTTTGAATGTTAGTGCACTGCTATGCTCCAATTTTTTTTGTCAGATTTCGAAATATTGTTACAAAATTAAATCCGTATTGAAACTTGCTTGGTTTTACAAATATTATTCAACATTATCCAAGTCTTGCTGGCTCGTGTCAATATCATCCAGATAAGGTCGTAAATGAGATAAATTACTTTCCATTTCTGACTTTATCCACTGCACTTGGATAATGCTGACATCTCCAGGACATTATCCAGATTTCGCACATTACCTGTAAAATATATATTATTGCTCAGAATGACAATAATTAAACATAAATCGAGTATTTTAGTTGTTATTATTTTGAGATTCAAAAATTATATTATTTTTAAAATTTGGAATATAAGCTAGTTGCTCAGCCCAAGATAACTATAGGAAGAACCTTGTAACTAGATCCCAGACTGTTGATCTATCACCCAGCTTGGTGGTCAAATTGTTTGACACGCCACTCTCACAATAGACTGGGACTGCCGACTACGGGGAGATTGGGGTTCAAATCCCTGTTAGGTGTTTGAGGTGAGATTTTCCTAAATGTTTTTACATTCTTCATCCATGCAAATGCGGGTACACTTCCTCTAAATTATAATCTTCCATTATTATAAATAGTACATATTCGTATAGTCTGATGGCCGATGGGTAGTGGTGCTAAAAAATAAATAATAATAAAATTAAATTAATTGACCACTTTATGTGAATAAATTCAAAATTTGAGAATAAAATCATACAAATGTAGGAAAGTTAAAATGCTTATTCTTGACATTTTTTCAACTATTATAATCAGAGAAAAACTTGAATTCAACCAATTTTTGTTGTTGTTAACAATCTTCACCCGACAGATCAAAGAGGAACTGACCTTGGAGCGTCTCCGACCCATCCTGAAGCAGTTTGGCGAGTATCCAGAGTCATATCGGCCCCTCATCTGGCGCACCATCCTTGAGGTTCCCAGGAACCAGGCAGCATTTGTCGGCTTGGTCAACAGGGGTGTCCATTCCTCATACCAGCTGGTGGACAAGGACTTCCCTATGGAGAACCGACCCTTGATCAAGAACTTAAAACGGTAGTTGGCGCCCTTTCTCCTAGATTTTTAGAGGCGATAATAGGGATAAATAGATCCATCATATCGTTGAATCCTTGAATCCCTAAGAATAGTCAGTGTTCAAGAATTAAAATTTCAAGATTAAAAAAAAATAGTTTCTTAGTTTTAATTCAATTTTTTTAATGCTATCATGACTTGCATTAGTTTCTATAGCCCTACATAAATCCAGGACAAACCCAACAGTCAAACTCCGGGCCATTATTTCACAATTTAACTCAATGTTGATTTCACTTAATTGACTGAATGGTTTAAGGCGTCAATCTCGTGTTGGACTGGCCCGCTGATGACGAGGAGATCGGGGCTCAGATCTCGTTTGGGTTTGCTGAGGGTGATTTTTCCTAAAATGGTTTCCCACTCTCCTTCCACGCAAATGCGGGTACACTTCCTATAACTATAATCATCCAACTCCCTAAAGTGCTTCCTCCCACATCCCTACCTTATTAGATTATTATTATTTAGCACCACGTCTTACTACCCGTTTGGATTATACGCTACCTTATTAGAGTAATTATCATATTATATGTGTATAACCTGAGCAGCTATTAAGACAAAGTGATTAAAAAAAACTAAATGTGAATTCACATTATAAAAAAAAATTACGATATATTTTCTATAGCCAAATATTCTAAAAAATATTTTGTTTGTATCTTAATTTTTCTTCATATTGTGTAACTGTGATTATCTTTGTTTATAAGTAATTTTCTTATTGTTCAGTCTCTGAACTGTATATATTTAATATTGTAAAATAGCTTTTGTGTGTGGTAATAATTTGTTTAACATAGTTTTTTTTATATAATGCTTTATACATATTGGTATTGTATTTGTTGTTTATTCTTTGGACGTTTTCCCGCCGTTTTTGATGGTTTCCTTCCGTTTTTGAGAGAGTTGAAGGGGAGGGGGAAGAAAGGTTTCTCTTTGTCTTTTTTTTTATAGAGAGAGCAGTTCAGTTGAGGACGGTAGTCAGGATACATAGGGTGTTTGCCAGAATGGGTGTTCTAAGTGATGCACAAATTGGTGTTCGAGTGTGAGTCGGGTGTTACAGGCCCTAAAGTGGCTTTCTTTATCAAGAAACAACGAGTTTGAAAGACACCGCTAAGTCAGCCCCCTTGTTTCCCCATTCCTTCCTACTCTGAACCTAGAACCCACAAGGTAGGCCTCAATTGTCGGCGAACCTTATTTGGACGAGGTAACAATTCCTATCACAATTTTATATCGAATAGAGTCCAATTTCCTTGTTTTCACTGGTTATTTTAGTCGTTTGTTGACTGGAAATAACACTTAGTATCATATTTGATTGTTTTTCACTAAGGTTTTTTTTACATCCATTACTGTTTCCAGCCTGTGGCCTGCGCCAGTAACTGGCCATATATTCTGTCGTAGCTTCATATGTCCTATAATCTAACTTAGGACTAGGACAAGCACACCATCCAGTCCTCAGCCGTTAATTTATCAATGTGAAAGGGTAAACCCACGTTTCACCAATGATAAATTTTTCGGCCATGCCAGGAATTGAACCTGGGACCCTTTGCTCAGTAGGCAGACATGCTACCAACTGAGCTAAGGTGTTGGACTATTACTATATATTTAATAAACAAATTAATTACTAATAAATATGACTTTGTGAGGAAAGGATTGGCTGTCGAGGAGTGGTGGAGACCATTCAAACAATTACCTGCTTCAATGATTGAATTCTATAAGGCGTCACTATCGCAATAGCCTTGGACTTCTGATGAGGAGGGAGATGGAGGTTTGAATCACGGTCGATTGTACTGAGTGAGAGTGGTTTTCCACTCTCCACACTATTGAGGGTACATCCTATCTAAATTATATCATCCTCACTCCTACTACATTAGTGTAAATATGCAGATAACACAAACTGTAGTAAAATGTGACACTTTTAAAAAAAAATGGACAAAATCAGAACGAAGGTAAATAATTAGAAAGTATGTGGAGACGAGACCGCAAGGGAGACCAATGAAGAGATGGGAGGAACAGATAGGGTCGAGTGTGCAAGGGAGAGGAGGAGAATCAAAGAGAGTGCAGGAGGAAGAGTGGGAGAATGACAGAGGGAGATGGAGGCATTTTACTAAACGGACCCGTCATCAGGCTGGAAACAGTTCATAATGATGAATTGGAAAGTTCACCCCTTATGTTCGTGTTTTCTAATATTTGGATCCAAGATTCATAGGTAAAATGAAGCTTTAGATTCTCTACATCTCGAAAACATAGTTTCAACTCAATGGCCTTTTCTCTTGGTAGATTATAAAAATATTCCCTATTTTTTGGGGATTGTTATCAAAATAATTTTTAAAAAGTTTTGTTTTTCACTTTTTTATTTTATACAGATATCAATGTAACTCTGGCAGAATAATGGTACAAAAGAATGGCTGAAAAATGTGTGTGATGATTGTCACGGTTTTGGTTTCATCATTTCTTGACTATCGGTTTTAATGTTTGACAGAGCTCACCGCAAATTGAGTTCCACTTCAAGTTGACAACACTATTTAGATTTTATGGGTGTCAGAGTTGAGGGGGAGAGTGGAGAGGAGAGTCGGGGGTCGAATTCAAGGCTTGTGGGCTTGAAAATAAACCTGTGCATGCACACGAGCGTCTTACTTTTGTTTGATCTACTAATAAATTAATTATAACTGGTAGGTAGTGTTGCCAATATCGCAAAAAAAAATAATTATTTTACTTACTTTGGAAAAGGGATGGAAATAAAAATATTCTTCAATTCTTGTTTGGTTTTTAGTGTTATTTTCTAATATATCCACACCTCCTTTAAAAGTGCTTCTTGCCCCTCCAGTGGGGCACGTTCCCCAGTTTGAAAACCACTGCCGTAGAGCATACAACATATTCTAATTAAATTCAACTAATCATTCCTTTTACATTTTCCTATTTATAGGTCTTATTAATTCTTTACTTATTTAGTTTGTCTCCCTGTTTTTTTGTTTTTTCCCCCTCTTTTATAAATTTGCGTTGAGCATTTAACACTCCCCCTCGATGAGTTTCGATAAAATGAAGCATAATTCAGGGGATTGGGCAGTAACGATCAGTTTTCTGCAAGCAGAAGCTATTATTTCTTTGTCCAGTGGGAGCAATTTAATGTGTGAACTGTCCCTATTCCTCTTTCCTCTACTCTCCTCCATTTATAACAAAATGTACCTCAAAAATTGAAATATTTTCTTTAAAGAAGTGTAATTGATTTGAAAGTAACACTTAATGTTATGTAATGTTCTAGAGTTCTGTCATGTCTCTCCCATTGGTCCACGCTATTCGGGCAAGTGAAATACCTGCCAGCTTTTGTTTTCCCATTTGTCAAGGTGCTGCAGAATGACCCGCTCGCTTGTTTTGAAGTTGTCCTCACTATAATAGGTCAGTACACATATACAATCAACAGTGATAATTTTTTTTAGGAATGGAATCCTCGAATTCCTTGAATCCTTAAAGCTATTCAAGATTAAAAAAAAAAAGAAAAAGTTCTTTCCAATTTTAAGTTTGTTTTAAAGCTTTTAGACAACTTATTGGTGGTATAGGCCAACACAACTTTAGGAAAAACTTAAATAGGTAACAAGGTACAATTGCAAAAAATGTTAACATTTAGTTACTACCCGCTTCTGTGGCTGTGTGGTTTATCACGCTATTCTCACAGTAGACTAGACTGCCGATGATGGGGAGATTGAGGTTTGAATCTTGGTCGGGTGAACTGAGGGCTGTTTTTCCATAAATTATTTTCCACTTTCCCACCCCACAAATGTGGGTACACTTCCTATAAATATAATCTTCCTTATCCATAAAATATTAGCATAATTAGTACCTAAGTGTATAACTCAAACAAGGTGTAAGATGCGATGCTGGAAAAAAATTATCGACTTTATTTATTTTTAATAGAAACTTAAAAATTAATGTATTGAAGTAAATTTATTCTCATTAATTCATGCGTATCACAAACTAATATGTGATGGTTACCCACAGGATCACTCCAGGTGGCTGAATCAAATTCATTTTAGTGAAAAATGATAACCTGAGCACAGGAATCGAACATGGGACTTTTGGCTTTGCAAGCTAATGCTTTACCACAGAGCCATCTTGGTTCATCTCATATCCATGGCCATCTTTCACTTGTTTGATCAGTGGTTTTGCATTGGTAGGCAAAGCCAAAGGTCCCGGGTTCGATTCCTGTGTCCAGGTTGTCAGTTTTCACTTAATTGAAACGTCTTATGTTTACAAAGATTCAGACTATAATTCAAGATTTGGCATTGATGGGTGAATTCAGGATTTGGCTTTGTAATATAGTGGATTCATCCGCTTTGGTGGCCGCATGGTCTAATGCGCTACTCTCATGTTAGACTAGACTGCCAATGAAGAGGAGATCGAGGTTCAAATCTCGGTCAGATGTATTGAGAGTGGTTTTTCCAAAATTGTTTTCCACTTTCCCCCCACAAAAAAGCAGGTACACTTCCTCTAAATATAATTTTCCTAATTCCTAAAACCATTAGCTTAATTAGTACATAAGCATATAACCTGAACAGGTAGAAAGACATGGTGCTAAAAATAATAGAAAATAGTGGATTCGACTTCTTTCTATTTATTCTTGAGCTCTTTTGAAAGTTAAGATGATTGTGAAGTATCGACTGTCTCACAGTTAACTGGTGCCAGTTCTGGTTTGAATATTTCCCGTTTCCTCCGATCAATATCCTCGCCATGGTGGAGAACGTCTTTGAGGAGCACGACCCCGAGTTGCTAGAGTATCTCTGTCAGGCCAAGGTCTCTTCTCAGCTCTATGCGTGGCCTCTTCTTCACAATGCCTTCTCAGAGGTGCGTTCATTCATCCAAATAAAGTAACGATCGATGCCATCGAAGTAAACTGAGCTTTATAGGTGTGCGATTAGGTATATTTTACTTCGAGCCACCCGCTTTGGTGATCGTATGGTCTAATGCGTTACTCTTATGTTAGACTGGATTGCTGGTAATGGGGAGATCGGGGTGTAAATCCTGGTTGGGTGTGCAAATGGTGTTTTTTTTTTCTAAACAATTTACCACTTTCCCTTCACACAGGGAAAATATCAAAATAATAATTCACTTCAAGTCCGGTTTAAATTGGGATTGAATGAAAACATCATGTTTAATTTGAGTTAAAGTAATATGGAACAAATACTTGTGTCAAGTATTTCAAGTTGTATTTACTTAAAAGATCCATACATTAACACAAAGACACTTGTTTAAGAATGAAATATTTTAGAAAAAATTATGATAACTTAAATTCTGATTTTTAAATAAATTTAATATAGCTGTAAAAGTTTTTTTAATCAATCAAAATTAAATATTGAGGGACTATATTTTCTTTCTTAAAATTGAATAAAATTATTTAGGTTAACTCGAAATTTTTGCGATACAACAGAAAATTCCGAGTACTCAAATTTTTTGAGTCTTGCAAAAATTGATGAGTTCGAATAACTGAGAAAACTTGACTTGAACTCGAATTTTTTAGTACTTGACCCACCCCTAAAAACGGGGACCAATATCATTAAAATTTAGATCCTTAAATTGAGAAATATAAAAAAAAGGTCAAACATAACTTTTTTTAGCGATTAATACTTAGCTAATTTAATCTTTTTTCTATCACCATAAAATAAACAAAACTATCAAGTATACAATTAGAGTGAATGGAAGTATCTGATAAAAGAAATGCTGTGAGGGTGTATCATGTTTGTTTGGTCGCTGCAGGTGCTGGTGAAAAATGAGTGGACGGCGTTCTGGGATCATCTCTTCTCCAATGAGCCATCGTTCCTCCTCATGGCAACAGTCGCCTACAGTATCACTCTCCGAGCCACTGTTAAAAGCTGCAAAACCACCCAAGACTTTGAGGTGCACACATGTTGAAATGCTGAAGAGTGACACAACCTTTCCCGGTTTAGTTTCAAAGTTAAAACAGCATTTTGTGAGGCCCATCTTCTATAAACTACAGTTTTTTGTATCCCACTTTCTCCCAATTGCAGTTTTTAGATTCTACTCTTGTGGTCGAGGCTTATATATTGTGAATAGGTTATCATCCAATTTTCTTATAAAGGGCCTATTGGAAGATACAAATATTCTTTTTTGCTGTATTGTATAAGTATTGATGTTATTTATCAAAAGTGACAGCTGCAGATAACATGACATGCTCATGACAGTTCACAGTTAAAACACAACAAAACATATGATATAATTTACAGGGTGCATTAGTCCCCTTTTTCAGCAGATGAGAGTAAAAACACAGACTGGACTATGGCAGCATGGCTAGAGGATGTCACAGTCCAGTCTTTGTTTTACTCTTTTCTGTTGAAGAAGAGGAATCATGTGACCTGAAAATTATATAATTATTTGTTTTAGTTGTGAACTTTGAGGCCTACCGTTTTCTGGCAAGTGTGTTTAATTTGACATTATTACCTGTTTTACCACAAAATTAAAATATAAATGGTATTCATTGAAACTATAACCATTTTATAAATTGCATTTAAAATGTAATCGAGTTATATCTTAAGTGTTTGAATGAATTTTAAGTTAATTCAAAGCAAGCACCAGCCCAACTGTTTAAATGAACTCTTTAAACTATATATTATTATAATAAACATAATTTACATTTCTGTACTTTCAAAGGAAGTTTTCTCATCTCATTCTCGATATTTTCTCATTTTAATATTGTCTTGAATTTAAAAATAATGGTTCTCGCACATCCCTAATTGTAACATGTTCTCCGTCATGGTTTTTGACCGCAGTTCTTCTACAGCAACCCAAACCCCATCGACATGAAGAGGTTCATATCTAAGACGTACTATCTGTTAAACAAGACGACGAACGAGATTCACCCCAGACAGTACTTGCGGGACTTTGAGCCTCTGAAGAAGGGGGCTTACCCCGTTTTCACGGATTACCCCAAGAATATAGTGGATTACCAGGTCAGTACCGCCTTCACCCACTAGGATTTAGGGGTGTGCAAAGCTTCAAAACTTCAATTTGGCTTTAATAAAATAAATTAAATTGACAATTACTAAGCATTGTCGATTAAAATATTCACAGTGAAAATGCTCAATTTATGTTTATTAATTATTTCTTTTGAGTCATTCCATGTCAAATCACCAAATGCATGGTTGCAGCTGAATTTTAATTTTGTTTCAAATTTTGTAAATTCATGGAATGGTATGAGTTAGGTGAAAATACAAAATATTTATTCTGTCCGTTAAGCCATTCCAAAGATATGGAAGCTCAAAGCTTGTCCGACGGTGGTCATTTTTCACCGCATAAATTGCCACAATATTTATTTAAAAATTTATATCTTCTGAACTAATAGGACTAGGACTATTATATTGGTGTCAAATGAAAGCTTATAAGCTTTGTTGGATGTGAATTTTTTTCAATACTATTATTATTTTTTTATTTTTTATTATTAAATATATTAAAAATTTAACCTCGACGAAATCAGTTGGGTAAAAGATAACTTCATGAAAATTTTTACACACAACATCTAACACTACCTTTACCTACATTATCAATTTTAACTTGTTTTTTTCAATCCCAAGCCAAATTATGCAAATATGAATTTGACTATTTTTCCTCTTGGAATTCTTGAAATGACCCAACAGTTGTACTCTGGATCTTTTCTGGAATGCTATTCTGACGTCCTGTTCCTGTTGTTGGTGCTTCAATTACTTTAAGTATATAATCTATTTTGACCCAACTTGTCATCTTTTTCTGGCTAGTGGAAAGATGGGGATGGACCTTCAGGATGCATGAATTTGATAAAACAGTAATTTTTCAAATCACTTTTGTCAGTTATCATACCAATCCACCACTTTCTATCATACATGCAGGCAACATAACCGTACAAAATAATGTCACTGCATGTAATATGAGTTGGTGCTGCAGATAAACTTAGCACACTGGAGTCAAAGAAAATGGATGAACCGGAAACTCGGAAAACTCTCAAAGTGTTTGAATTAATTGGTACAAAACAGTGGTTTTCTCGTGTGTTTCAAATTTGCAAGCAGTTGTTAAAATATTCACTAAGTTCTTTTTCAACCACTGTAACGTCTTCCTGACTTATATAATAATATGTTATGCCATTGATGTTTTCTTTTGCAAATTCATAAAAATGTTTAGGTGTTGTTATTTGCTTTGCTCTGGCTACCTGACACTTAGTCGTGCCACCAACACCATCGCACGGACTTTTGCCATGGCATGTAGCAAAAAAATTCCACTCAGCATTAATTACAAAATCTGTTTTATGGTTAGCCAGATTCGCAAAATTTTTCCTGTTTTTTATATTGGAAGGCGGCTTCATCGCTGAAGTATGATATTTTTTTCATATTTGTATCAAGTGTCTTAATATGTTGAATTATTACCTTTTGAAAAGCATAAAAAGTAATTGTCCCATGCGTCATACAGTCACATACAATGCATACATTTGGAAGACGTTATAGGAAAGGTGGATAGGAACATATAAAAGGGACAAACACAATATGGCTTTTACAATGAAAAGAAAAACACAGTTCACACTTTACATTATACCTTTTACATGTTCTTATCTATGTGTCCTATCAATCTTTACAATTTTCCATTTTATCCCTTTTTTTTTTTTTTTATTCGTATTTCACACTCCTCCCTGATGAGTTCCTAAAGAATGAAACCTAGGTCGGGAGATTGGGCGGTGACGATCAAATTTCTTTAAGAGGCAACACTTACCTCTTTGTCAAATGACAGCAATGTAAAGTATGAACTGTGTTCTTCTTTTCATTGTAAAAGCCTTATATGTTTGCCTTTTATATGTTTCTATACCTTTCTTGTAACTTCTTCCAAATATAATACAATTACCTCATAAAGCAAAAAGAGGTTTTCATTATATAGATATATTACAATGCATAAAGCGATAAGGCTTTGACTTAAATGAAGAATTTTGTTGATACATGTAAATAACAAAAGGGTGAAGTGTTACTTGATCATTAGACCAATGATAACCTTGCACAGAATCCTGAACCATAAGAGTAGTTTTCAGCAAAATCCACTAAGGCAACACATTTGTGTTCTTTCAAATTAGTTTGCAATCGGTCAGTGCACGTGCCTGGTTTCGAGCTATGTAACTGTGTAGACGAAGAGTGCTCCAAATCTTACTAAATCATACCAATCTAATAAGAGTTAGTTCAAATCCAACATTTTATTAATCAGAATCTCCAATCTAGCTTCGAATTCGAATCTAAATCTTGGAAAAAATTATGAACATTAGAGGAAATAGAAATATAATATAAAATACAGATAAATTTTAACATTCTTTCCTACAATCCATTTATTATAACATACTTGCATTAAGTTAAGTGTTAAATTACTGGTCTGGGGCCAGGTTGTTTTGCTTGTCCTTTATTCATGTTGGTTCTGAACCACCAATAACTCAGTGTTGGATCTCTAAAAAAATTTCACCTAAAAAAAAGTTAGTTTTGAATCTGAAATTTCTTTGAATCCTCGATTCTCAACTATCCTTAGAGATTCAAAGGATTTGAAGGTCCCATCCTTAGTTTAAATTGCTACGACTTCCTAATGATGATGATGGTGATGATGATGGTGGTGGTGGTGATGATGATGATGATGATGATGATGATGGTGATGATGGTGATGATGGTGGTGGTGGTGGTGATGATGATGATGATGATGCCATAAAGGCATCCAAATATTGAACTGTTTGTATATGTTTTTGTGTTTTTACTTTTAATTGTGATTCATTTTTCTGCAATTCTATCTATTATCCTTGATAAATGTCGATAGGTTGTTTTTCTTGTTCTAGTTAAATTACACGTGGTTGAAAAATGACACCCAAACACGAGAATCAAACCCAAGAATCTTGGCTTGGTAAACTTATTTTAGCCAAAATAAACAGGTGCATTTGATTAACCTTCAATGATTTGTAGTGTGAAACCTTATTTCGGCCAATAAAGTTGCATGCTTACCAATTTATTGCTCTCAAGTAAAAAAAGGGGTTTGCACTGATCAAAGATTTGAATTTGGATCCGTAGGCAAAAGGGAGATTCAAATTCGAGATTTTTATTTGGGAAAAGGTGGATATGATCTTTCACTAATTTTGATAGTGTTCACGTTTTGTGGGCAGGCGCGCCATTTGGAGCAGATTCAGGAGGAGGAGGCGGAGATGGTAAGAGAGAAGCAGGCTTTGAGTAAAGAGAGGGCAGAGCAAGAGAAGAAGAGAGAGGAACAAGCCAGGACACAGATTCAGGAGGAAAGACTGGAGAGTAATACATGTCGGAAACATTACATCTTTTCAATAATAAATTAAGAACAAAATAATTTACTAGGGATGAGCTTGTAGCCATTCTTCACTCTGTGTCGACCGCATATCACTACCTGTTCAGGCTATATGCTTTTCTAAACCAATGCGGTAGGAATTGAGGAAGATTGAATTAGAGAAAATGTACCAACATGTGTGCGGAGAGAGAGCGGAAAACTGTTTGGAAAAAAACACTTTGATAATACCTTGCTAAGATTCGAACTTCAATATCCTCTTTCAATTTTGTTGTATTTTTTTTATAATATGGTTTGTGTATAACCTGAACAGGTAGTAAGACATGATGCTAAGAGAAAAATATTTAATGGTTAAATGGTTTCACTGGTCTCAATTCCACTGTTTACTAAAGTAGACTACAGAAACCCGCACCATTATGCAATGTCTGGTTCGAGCTGTATTACTTACCTAAGCTACAAGCTATTCATGGGGTGAGCTGTGCCCTTAAGATGTGTGGTTCAAGCTGTATTACTTACCTAGGCTACGAGCTATTTGTGGGGTGAGAATGACTCTTAAGACTGATACCTCAATACATCAATACTCTCAGCCATCAAATGACTGAAAACACTTGTCTGCTGCTCTGGTTACAGAGTTAGAGTCAGTCTACCGTGCCACGGTGCGCCAAGAGGAGGAGCGCATCTCCCGCCAGCGCCAGAAAGTGATGAGTCTGCGCCGTGAGCTTCGGGACAGGGAGTTGGAGCTCCTCAAAGGGGCCAAGGACAAGATCATGAGACAAAACACCAGGCAGAGACAAACCACTTTAGAGAGACTGCTCGATGACATCAACCTCAAGGTAAGACAAGGCAGTCAGTGACTACGGGTTAAGATAAGGCAGTCGGCGACCACGAGGTAAGACAAGGCAGTCTGCGACCACGAGGTAAGACAAGGCAGTCTGCGACCACGAGGTAAGACAAGGCAGTCTGCGACCACGAGGTAAGACAAGGCAGTCTGCGACCACGAGGTAAGACAAGGCAGTCTGCGACCACGAGGTAAGACAAGGCAGTCTGCGACCACGAGGTAAGACAAGGCAGTCTGCGACCACGAGGTAAGACAAGGCAGTCTGCGACCACGAGGTAAGACAAGGCAGTCTGCGACCACGAGGTAAGACAAGGCAGTCTGCGACCACGAGGTAAGACAAGGCAGTCTGCGACCACGAGGTAAGACAAGGCAGTCTGCGACCACGAGGTAAGACAAGGCAGTCTGCGACCACGAGGTAAGACAAGGCAGTCTGCGACCACGAGGTAAGACAAGGCAGTCTGCGACCACGAGGTAAGACAAGGCAGTCTGCGACCACGAGGTAAGACAAGGCAGTCTGCGACCACGAGGTAAGACAAGGCAGTCTGCGACCACGAGGTAAGACAAGGCAGTCTGCGACCACGAGGTAAGACAAAGCAGTGTCTGACCATGAGATGAGACAAGGCAGTCTGTGAGTATAAGGTAAGACAAGGCAGTCATAGACCTCGAGGTGGTGTCTTCCCTTTAAACCAAAACTAATCTAATAATTCAAAAGAAAATAATGAATCAATGTCGCCATTAAGGCAAACAAGTTTGGCTGAATCTGAGGTATTTGACGATTTTGATTCAAGCCGAGCCATTGAAGTATATTTTGATTCTTTGCAAAGATGAATATCAACTAGTTCAACACCTTACTTTAGTTGGTGATAAGATAAATGCCTACTGAGCTAAGAGTCTTGAGTTCGATTCCAGGCATGGCCAAAAACTGTATCATAGGTGAAATGTGGGTTTCTTGTTAATGATCAGCGGTTCCCAACCTTTTTCATTTTCAGCCCACGTATACCCAGCTGGCTAGGTTCCTTTCTGCATACCCCCGACCCCAAATCCTCCAGGCACTCCCTCCCCCCCCCAAACTGTTTCACCTATTACAGATTCCAAAAACTTCTCCGAAAAAGGTATATGTTGAATTAAAATAAATGGTCTATTTTTTCACTATAAGTTTTTTTATTTTTGAAGTAAGCAAACAAATTAACTCAAAGATTGGAAAAAAGAAAAATTAATGTGATATTTGGGACTGTATTGAATTACAAAGTTTTGAATAATTAGGTTCAAAAAAGGATAAATACAATCTCAAATCCAGAGCTTTTTCTAATTTGCTTTTATATTTATTTTTTATATAAGTATACAAAGAAAACGCCCGCTAAACAAGCTCCGTGCTAGCAAACGGTAAAAAAAAACATGATGGCTTTTCTAGAAAGTTCACTGTATTCGTCACCACAACGAGCCCAAAAACTTACTAGGTTCACCATTCCGTCATTGAAGAGGTTCATCAGAATGGTATCTGATGTGAGCTCTAGCAACTTCTCCTTTTCAGTAATCGACAATGAAGCCGGTTCAAAATACTCTTCTTTGAGGGGATTAGATATCCATCGAGCACCCATTTCCGGCTCTGAAAAATATTTTTCAAACGAGGATTTTAATCCTTCTAAGTGCTCATTTATCTTATCACCAGCTGTTAAATGTAGTTCAGCTTGTGACAAGAAATTGTGAAGTGTTTCGAACACTTCAGGCTGTCCTTTTTTGATACACTTTGCACAAAAATCAAATTTTATTTTCATGGATTCAATTTTGTCGACAACTTGGAAAATGTTACAATATTTTTGAAGTGAAAGATTGAGTTTATTAATCTGGCGGAAAATTTCACTTAGGTATGCAAGGCTTTGTAGCCATTCAAAATCATTAATCCTGGATCCAAGATTTTTAGAAGGATGCTCTTCCAAAAAAAAAAGGGCTACCTCGAGTCGAAGTTTGGACAGCCACGTCAGGAATTTACCTAGGAACAACCACCTAACTTCAGTGTGCAAAAGCAAAGTGTTGTGAAGGATGTCCATGTCTTCACACAGCAATTTAAACAACCTGGAGTTGGTATAATTCACCTTGATAAAGTTGACAACTTTGACCGCTTCATCAAGAACGTTTTGCAAATATGGAGGCAGAGGTTTTGATGCGAGTCTCTGTCTGTAAATACAGCAGTGCCTCCATTTCATTTTGGGGGCGACTTCTGCCACACGTGCACGAAGGCCTGAGTAGCAACCTTCCATGGATTTTCCTCCATCTGTGGTGAGCCCAATGCGTTTTGACCATTGAATTCCTTTTTCAATGAATTATTATTATTATTATTATTATTATTATTTAGCACCGCGTCTTACTACCCGTTTGGGTTATACGCTTAAGTACTAATTACGCTAATGGATTGGGAATTGGGAAGGTTGAATTTAAAGTAAGTGAACCCGCATTTGCGTGGAGGGAGAGTGGAAAACCATTTAGGAAAAACCACTCCCAGTTCACCCGACCGAGATTCGAACCTCGATCTCCCCGTCCTCGGCAGTCGGGCTCAACACGACTTGCGCGTTAGCCAACTACGCCACCGAGGCGGGTTTTTTTCAATGAAATAATGATCAATTGCTTCAAATGCGTCTTTACCAGTCGTACGACCCTTCAATGGGTGACAAATAAGGAGATTTCTCTTCAAATTCTAAGTCTTTCGAGTACTTAGCAATTACAAATAGCACAGAATATTGCGCAATGTCAGTACTTTTGTCGACTTGGATAGAAAAAAATTTACAACCTTTGATGTGACTTATGACTGTGCTCTCAACATTGCCAGACATGTCCTGTATTCCTCGAGACACCGTGTTATTTGAGAGAGGTATTAAACTCATTTTATGAGCACTTTCCTTTCCAAGCATGCATCTGACAGCATCTTTGAGGCACGGTGAAATTAAATTTTCACCAAGTGGTTTACAGAACTCTGAAGTTTCAACCGTCAAAAAATCATGGCGTCTTTATCTTTGTGTTCGGGATGTTTGGTAAGTAAATGTTGTGTGAGCAAAGAAGGGTTCATTGAACCGTTGCTTAATACTTCACCACATACAACACAGAGGTGCTTAGGGCAGTCCTCTTCTCCTATACTTGAATCCCTCTAAAGAAGAAGAAGAAGAAACTGCAGTTTGTTTACTCACCTGCCCTGGTACTGGTTCTTGTACCTGTTGTGGTGTTGTATTGTTGGTCCAATCAGTGTCAATTGGTGTTCCAGTCAACTTCCTCTTCCTCACAGATCCAGTTTTTAGACACTGATTCATAGCATAAATCAAGTGAATAGTAGGTATTTAGTAGAAAAATTGATGTGGGATTGTAGGAATAACACGTACACGCCTAAATACAAACACCCAACACAAAAGTTAAACATAACACGAATTAATTAATTCTTTGTTTTTATGCACAGCCCGGCATGCGTTAACAATCAAATCTAAAACACCGAGGAAAGGTGAGCCACGAGGAAGGAGAGCGCCAATCCTGAGTGGTGGGATGTAGGCGAGGGGTTGGGCGCGGGCGGGAGGATGCAAGGCCGATCCTCCCAGCGGACACAACCCCTCTTTCATCGAAGATTTTATTGATAGGGAGGCCAATATTACAACTGACAATATTAGTAAAAACTTCTACCTACTTTTTAAAATTCTGTTTCATCTTTTTTAATTCTTTTTTTTTAGCTGGTGGCCGCCATTACCGTTTTCTTTTCACGTACACCCTAACAGCCTCTCACTTACCCCCGGTTGGGAACCCGCTGTTAGTGATGAATCGACGTCTGATGGCTTGATTTGTGTCTGTTCTAGATTTAAGTTAGTTTATAAGTCATTTGCTGATATAACCAGACGGTTAAGAAAGTGCTTAAATACCTAAAATAATAAGAATTAATAGCCAGAGCTATTATTTATGCTTATTAGTGGGAATTACTCCATCTAGATATCATTTTCTGAAAATTGAAAAATGACACCTGGACACGGGAGGTCCCGGGTTCGATTCCCGTGTCCAGGTGTCATTTTTCAATTTTCAGAATATGATACCTAAAATAATAATATATACTCTAAGCCTTGTTATGAATGCCACTGCACCCAAATCCTTGTTTACCAGCCTCCTTATGAGCCAACCCTTGACTCCGCTTACCCCCAAGTATCTGTAAGTATAAGAGTGTTTGCGGATCCTCACGGGAGTTTTGTCTGTCACAGAGGTCCCAGGAAGAGGCGGAGCTTGCCACGGCCAAGGAGGAGATGAGACGGCATTACACACAGATAGAGCTGAACAAGAAGGAGCTGGAGTGCCAACTGGGCGTGGGGCAAATGATAGGGCCCTCCCTCAGCATGGAGCACAGACTGATCCAACAGCAGCAGGAGCAACTCGACCACGAGATGAGAAAGGTGGGGGATTGAGTTTTTTTTCCAAGAGCGCCAAGGAGTTTTGTCTGATGGGCTATTCTACCACCTCTTTAAGGGATCTAATGGGATTCGAGAGATTCTGGGTTCGTAAGTCTCTCAAATTTGTATTCTTAATTTGCGCACCTGATTCTTTCTCTCTCAGTTGCGAACAGAAACTAGTGCACAGCACCATGCCAAACAAGTGGATGTGACAGCTCGTATCGGACTAATAGACGAGCTGCTGCAAAGAGTGGAGACTGAGCTGGCCAAGGAGATGGCTCTGCGTCAACACAATCTGGAGACCAACCATGAGAACCTCCAGGTAAACACAATGCAGGTCTTACTCGCATCTGCCTTCGAATAAAACACTTTCTTTCTCCTTCCTCATATAACACTCAACTGTTACTAGAAAAAGTTACTCATTCCTGTATGTATATAATAATCTTTATCTCCTGATGCCAATTTTTTCTAAAATGTATATTTTGGTAAGGATGGGAACCTTGAATCCTTAAGAATATTTGAGGATTCGAGACTATATTGGATTTAAGACTCAAATCCTTAAAAAAAAATTTTTTTAATGTTACAATTGAAATTTGTTTTAAAGCTCTTAACACTGCAAGTTGGTGATTCAGAATTAACATAATTATATGACAAACTTAACAACTAGACCCCATACCAGTAATTTATTACTTAATTGAATGTATGAATTGTCGCCGTCCCCCATTCCATGGGCTGTATCTATCAGGATAGCTTGCGGAGAAGGGTAGGGTCAGTGTCAAAATAGATGTGTGGGTTCGAAATGATCCTGGAGGCTTCGTATTTAGGTTTAATAGTAGAACTAATAGGTAATACAAAATGTGATGTTAAAGGTGTTATAAAAGAACTATAAGAACTTGGACATTCGCTCTTGTGAAAGAACCGGATTAGTTGTGAAAATGTAGACTTATAGATTGACTGACACGGCTCGCGACCCCCTACAGAACTTGAATTCAGGACCCTGGGCTCGGCAGTCATCCTCTAGTATGAGTACTACTGATGACTCAAAGTTACTAGTCTGATATGGTCTGGCGTCGGGAAAAGTAACTGCCTTTGAAATAGATGATAATGTGTCAGCCCCGATGTCAATAAAACAAAGACTTTTATAGCCTGATCTGGCCTCGTTACTTCACAACTAGAACAAGTTTGTTATGAGTTATCAGCATTCCTCTTTAATGTTTTCTGATTCATTGAACCAGGTTTGCTTAGCCAGCGCTTTCAGTCAAGTAGGTCCAACAAAGTTATGCAATTCAAAATAAACATCCCAACCTAGCTCATGGTTTTGACAGAATGTTATAATAAGAATGGATTATTTATATGACATTTTTATAAACATTTAGTTACTCTTTCTATTTTATACTATACCATAATATTTTCTATTTCCTTTGATGTTCATAATTTTTTTTCAAGATTCGGATTCAGATTCAAATTCAATATTTGGGATTTGAAAGTTAAATGAAGATTCAGATTTGAGATTTGGATCTGACCCAACTCTCTTATCCTTTTATAAACATTTTTTCTAAAATTTTCTTCCTAAATTAACATTATAAAGTTCGTTTTCTATAGTATTGATTCCTGTTAGAGACTCACTGAAACTTATTGTGTGAGGTTGGCGAAACTGGTGATTACAGGCGAGAGACAGGACAGTCGGTGCGTGATATGGCGACGTGTGGACGTTAATAAGGCGTGTGCGAGTGAAGGTTGTGAAAAGGGGTTGTGTTCGTACATGTGCGTAGCACAAGTTATGTTGGATCACCAAGTGTGCAATAACTAGACCATGTGTGGTACAACATTCCTAAACTTTTTTTCCCCAAAATGGATTTTCCTAAAGAAATAATTTTCCTAATCCTGCATATTCCTAATTTTTCCAAAAGCATCAGAATGGGTATTGTTGAAATATTCCCATTATTGAGCTAAGACTCGTTGTTAGGAAACTGGATTATTAGTTTAGCCCATCTAAATTATCAGTTAATATGGAGGTCGAACACAAAATTAATCTGCCACCGAGAAGAGGAGCAATGCTCCTCATGAAGGGTAATTTATATTACATAGCACAGACTTATAAAGGCAAGATGTATTGAGAGTGTTTGACACCTTAGCTCAGTCGGTAGCGTGTTTGTCTACTTTGTTAAAGGTCCCAGGTTCGATTCCCGGTATGGCCGAAAATTTATCATTAATGAAAATATGGGTTTAACCTTTCACATTAATGAATTAACGGCTGGGTAATAGATGTTGTGACCGACATAGCTAGCCAGTAGGGGAAAATATATGGCTTGAATAAAACACTTATCCAGGCCACAGGCTGGAAACAGTACTGGATGTAAAGTAAATGTATTGGGACTGTTGCAAGATAAAGACCAAGGAGTGTAGCGCGTGACCCTTCATGTTCAAGGTCGTATTACAGTAATAAAGGGGGAGTTGTGTTCGTACATGTGCGTAGCACAAGTTATGTTGGATCACCAAGTGTGCAATAACTAGACCATGTGTGGTACAACATTCCTAAACTTTTTTTCCCCAAAATGGATTTTCCTAAAGAAATAATTTTCCTAATCCTGCATATTCCTAATTTTTCCAAAAGCATCAGAATGGGTATTGTTGAAATATTCCCATTATTGAGCTAAGACTCGTTGTTAGGAAACTGGATTATTAGTTTAGCCCATCTAAATTATCAGTTAATATGGAGGTCGAACACAAAATTAATCTGCCACCGAGAAGAGGAGCAATGCTCCTCATGAAGGGTAATTTATATTACATAGCACAGACTTATAAAGGCAAGATGTATTGAGAGTGTTTGACACCTTAGCTCAGTCGGTAGCGTGTTTGTCTACTTTGTTAAAGGTCCCAGGTTCGATTCCCGGTATGGCCGAAAATTTATCATTAATGAAAATATGGGTTTAACCTTTCACATTAATGAATTAACGGCTGGGTAATAGATGTTGTGACCGACATAGCTAGCCAGTAGGGGAAAATATATGGCTTGAATAAAACACTTATCCAGGCCACAGGCTGGAAACAGTACTGGATGTAAAGTAAATGTATTGGGACTGTTGCAAGATAAAGACCAAGGAGTGTAGCGCGTGACCCTTCATGTTCAAGGTCGTATTACAGTAATAAAGGGGGGAAAACGAACGTCCTCATTCGCATCCCCTAAGAGGGAAGTGACTGAAGCGTTTTTTTTAAAATCATTGTGTCTTTCTATCTGTTCAGGCTATATGCATAATATAATATATGATAATTACACTAATGGGGTCAACAATTTTACAATCCGGCATTTTACTTTATTTTCTGGAGAACTTTGGTTTGTTTCGGCCACCGGTTTAATAAGCAAGACTGAGATGGTATGGGCAAGCAATGAGGATAGAGTCGGAGAGAATGCCAAAGAAAATGATGTAAATTCAGTATGTAGTAAAAAAGACCACAAGGGAGACCAAGAAAGAGATGGAAAGAGCAGATAACAGAAAGTGTGCAAGTGAGGGGAGAAGAATGGAAACAATTAAAGGAGGAAGAATGGTGGAAAACGCAGGCATTTTACTAAACTGACACAGCCACAGGCTAGAAACAGTTGGTGATGATTCTAATTGGGTAGGGATGAGGAAGGTACTTTTAAAGATAAACTACATGTATTTTCGTGGATGGAGAATATGAAACCATCTAGGAAAAACTATCCTCATTAGGTGCAACTGAGATTCGTACCCCGATCTCCTGGTCATCAGCAGGCCAGTCTAATACGAGTGTCGCCCTAAACCGTTCGGCCACTGAACTTAAGTTCTTAAAAATGTAGTCGATCAACTAACTATCAAAAACCTAGGCCTACTAAATATTATTACTAGTTATGAGTGAATATAAGAAAATTACAATATGGCGTGGCTATTGCATTTAAATGGTCGTCCATAAACCACGTAACGCATTTTTCTTACCTTTTTAGCCCCCTCTCACCCCATGTAACACCTTGTATATATTTAGCCTAACCCCCCCCCAACCTGAGTTACTTAACTTTTCTCAACCAAGAATTAATGTAATTTTCTCATAGGAAATTTTGTGATAATAAAGGAGATATTCAGATTTAATACTTCTTGAAATCCATTCTAAATCAAGACGGCACTACTATGTGCTGAGTAGGATGGACCTTTTCTGTAGTGGCGCTACATGATGATGTTAAAGTGACGCTAGGTGAAGACATTTCTCTTAATATTATGAACTTTTTTTTGATAGTCATATTATCATCATATAGAGAGCTATTTAAACAATTCTAGGCATACAACTTTTCTAAATTATATTTTGGATTAATCTACAATTTTACTTTAGTTAACTTATCAATAACTAGACTCATGTTTCATTCCAATATCGACCCTGGATCCTGGATTCACTCTCGAAAAAGACTAGATGGCCAATGAAGCTGATATCGGGTTTCAAATACCTGTCGGGTGTATTCAGAGTGGCTTTTCCTAAATGGTTATATATTCTCTCACCACGTTAATGCGGGTAGATTACCCCTCAAACTCTCCCTTCCTCATTTCTACTGCATTAGATAAATATAATAAAAAATAACTAGAATAACTACAATTTGACTATACCACCCTACAAAATGTATATTAAAAAGGTAGAATTTTAAAGAAAATCTACCAGCATTTGCATGAAGGGAGAGCGGGAAACCATTTAGGAAAAGCAACCCTCAGTAGATCAGACTGGTAATCGAATCCCATCTCCCCAACATCGGCCATCTAGACTACTGAGAGAATGATAAATTAGACAATGCGGCCATCGTAGCGGGTGTATAATAGTTGCATTTATATACATACACACTAATTTATCAGAAGGGAAAAGGTATAAGCTTTAATTCATCTACCTTTTGAAAATAATTTATGATATTTGAAGCTTTAATTTTCATAACATGCTGCTGGTAATGAAGAAATAACACTATTGATGGACTCCTCAAACTTGCCTTGAGATAAATTCTGTACTTTTGCTTCTTTCCATTTCACTACATCTTTTTGAGACTCTACCACTGGCTTTTTTTTTCTGGATATCACTTTTTATACACAAGCAATGAACAAGTCTCCTCTTTTTGAAGAAATTATTTTTGTTTTTGTTCTAACACAAGCAATTATTCACAGCCTATGTAAAATAATGTGCAGTAGGAATCTAAATTATACTCAAACTCAACTATACTCATAAATTAAGGCCACTTTGACTGACGGCTACTATCCAACTAAAAGCACGCGAGGGGGTCAGTAGATTGGACAAATTTAAACATGTGTGATAAGTATAAACATGTCACTGTCATGGGCATGAAAATATGTGTTTTCGAATGTGCTTGTTCATAGTCTCGGGCAGACATTAACACCTAAGCACATTCAAAATATTAATAGACAAGAAGTAAGTACTAAACTTACATTTTAACACCACAAATATTCGGAAGTTATCTATAAGTATGTTTATCAAAGGTGAACACATGAACAATAGTATTATTTTTGAACATTAGAATTTGAGTATAAGATCTGTGTTACATAACACTTTGATGTACCACACTCTCCCCCCATGTAACAACATGTAGACAATAGAGCTCCCCCTCAAAATGTTACGTGGTTTATGGACGACCCCTAACCAATCTTATCTTGGATAGCTATTCACTAATAATAAATATCATAATATTCCATGGAGGTTGTAACAAAATATAAGTGTCAATTCCAATATCCTTCACCTCGAGTTCACCTCCCGGTGCAACTTAAGACATAACATTTACATTAATAGTTTACTGGATTGTCATTCTCTCCTGGTGCGACGTGTTGTGATATTATGTGGGCTTTTGGAGTGTTTTTCCACTGCGGGCACTGTAAACAACTGGCTGCAGTCTTCTGAGGACACCTTCCAGGTGATAAACACGTTGAACAGACCTCATAAGTTCTCCTGAGACATACTGATCCAACTCCTTCGCTATCGCTAAGTGCCAATGGAGTATTTTAACCACGAGCATTAAATTAACCAATTTCTATCTTTCGATGGCCTTTCTTATTTGCATGTCAAGCCAAAAGTCCTTGGTATTCCACTCTAAATCTATGACGCAGCTCATCTCGTGGTTTATGTTGATACTTTACTTTCTTCTGTAAGTTGGAGAAAGTCTCCCACTTCTCGGATTTTCCATAAAAACAAGGCTGGAGTTGGTAGCATTGATTCCTCAGAATCTTCTGACACTGTTTATTTAGGTACTTATTAAATAAATACTTCCAATGCTAAACATTAAACTTAGAAAAATTGGATAAGAAATTTTGAATGAATAAAAATATTTGCCGAAAAATTTGTTTCAGAAAAAAAGGTCATAATGAAATTATTATAAGCCAAAAGGGGTTTTTAGGAAATGTTAACACCATCAGTAGCATTTTAGGTAAAGGTTATTAAAAAAGTATATTTTCTACGATTTTATAATATTTATATTTTCTCTTATTTTAATAATCTCTTTCAAGATTTGACTTTTGGGATTTGTAGATAAAATGAAGATTCCAATTAGTCTAACAGGAACTATTATTTAATGAGTAATTGTAGCTGTGCATACTTGATTTTTTTCCGTTGCAGGTGCTGCACCTGGAGTCTGAAACCAAAACTTTAGAGGTGGAAGTCCACCGCCTTCTGGAGCAACTGACTCAACTACGAGAACAAGAAGGGACCACCAGGTTGGGAGAGCTACAAAACAGTCTCAGAGACCGAAGAGAGATGAACCAGGAACTCTATGACTGGGCGCGGAAACACCGAACTAACAGGGAGCCTTCTTCCGTCACTGAGCTGATCTGGGCTTCTCAGCGCAGCCAGAATAATTCCACGGATCAATATAACAAGGAGCGTTCAACCATTATAAATAATAAGCAGCATTCAACCACACAACATAGTGGAGAGCCTTCAAACACACAATCTAACGGGCAACATTTGCCCACACATTCTAATGGGGAGTGTTCAGAGACTCATGGCGTGGAAAATTTGACTGATGAGCATGGCCAGGTTAGCCAAAAATATTCGTCACATTCTCACCTTAACAAGGAGTCATTAACTGGTGAATACAATGAGCAGACTTCGGATGACGAAAAGATGCCTAATAAATACTACAAGGAGCGATTGCTTCCCCAGCGTCACACAAGTATCCAGAATGAGGATGGTAGATCCTGTCCAACCGACTACCAGACAGAACATTTGACCAAATCACCTCAAGACGATGCATGCATTTCAGACAAACATTCGTGGGACTGCCATTGCTCTAGTGATGATTTGAAGGAACGTTTGGCTGAGGAAAAATGGTACGACCTTCAAAACAAGAAGTTCATGGTGTACCCTCCTTGCGAGGATGTACCATACTGTTCGAACCGGTTGATCCCCTCGCGACACGGCCATTTTTACACGAGAGATTATGACTGCTGTGCTGAGTACTTGTGTACCAGGCCACATTTGTTAGACTCGGTTGGACCTAAGAAATGTACGGCCTATTCCGGTAGAGACCAGTGGACCAAACCTGGTTTTTCTATGGCTGAGTGGGAAAAGAAGCACCGACTTAAGAAAATAGGTGAGTTTTGATCTATATATTCCTTTTTTTGTTTTTAAGGTTATTTGGAATTGAGTACTGGAATAAATTGTGGTTTAAATTAGGAGGGACAGCTAGTACACTCAACTGAGTGATGTAGAAGTAGAAACTGGTTTTAAATAAAACTAGAGATGTCACAATCCCTGTTTTTTTGTGGATTAGGATTCTTAAGTTTTAACTAAGGATTATGTCTTTAAGCCACTTGAATCTTTGAGGATATTTGGAATTCAAGGAACCGAAAAAATCTCACATCCAAGGTAAATTAAAAGTTTTTCTTTCAAAATTTTCAATTGTAATTTGTTCTAGAGCTATAATATTACTTATTGGTGGCTCACCTTATGGATGAGCATCAATAGCAACAAATTGATGTCAACATCAGTGAAGTCCCATCAATATTTAAAAAACATTGGTGTCTTAACATCGCTGTTTCTAACAAAAAACTATAGGTCTTTTAATATATTTTTTAAACCACTTCGATGGCCGCATAGTCTAAGGTGGCACTCTCAGAGTAGACTAGACTGCCGCTGATGATGGGGAGATCGAGGTTGGAATCTCGTTTGGGTGTACTGAGGTTGGTTTTTCCAAAATGGTTTTCCACTCTCTCTCCATGTAAATGTAATAATATAAATCTAAATATAACCATCCTCATCCTTAAAACCATTAGTGTAATTAGTAAATAAGCGTACAATCTGAAAGAATAGTAAGATGTGGTGTTAAATTATTTTTTAAAAAGAGTTGCTTAGCTAAGAATAAGAATGTGTTTAATGATTAATGAGTAGAGACACTGGAATATGGCGAGACCTGTTTTTACTAAATTTTACTTAGCGTGTTAAAACTAGTATCATAAAATGAAATTTAATCTTTTCTCGAACTTGATTACATACTCGACTGTTTATTTGTGAATAATGGTCAATTATTATGAATCAAATGAGAATTAACGATCTCCAAACTTAGCACACGTTTTTATTTAGTAGCAGACGATATTGTTCTTTGCCCAAAATAACCAGAAAAAAAATAGTACCAACTGGACTATTATAATTTTTCTCTTTAATATTCCTATACCAAATCAAAGTTTCCAATTAAAAAAAAATATTTCCCTCAATCAAAGACTAATTTGTAAAGAAGATATTATTATTATTATTAGCACCACATCTTACTACCCATTCAGGTTATACACACACTAATGTGTAATGATAGGGTGATTGTAAGATGAAATGGAGAACCTACAGTTTAATGTGGAATCCGAACCACGGTGGAGGCCTGGTATTACACACATTCACAAGTTGTGATTAATACACATCTTGTCAAAGGTGAAGGAAGGGTTTGGCAATCAGATAGATCTGTGCCGGGACTGAGGATTGAACCCCGGACCCCCAGCACAAAAGTCCGACACCTTACCCCTAGACCACCAGGTCACCGTAAAGAAGATATGTTTTATAATAATGGAAATTGATAAAACTAAAGAAAAGGGGAAAATAAACTAATAAGAGTAAATTTGTTGAAGAAAGCCCACCTAGGCAAAGAGGAAAAATGTGGTAAGAATCCAATGCCTTCTGTAGTAGAAGTAGTCACACACACATTTTAACACAAATAGAATAATATTTCGGCAATCAAAATGGAGTAATCCAGTGTTTGTGTCAAGTGTACTCTCTTCTTTCTTTCTTTCTTTCTTTGTGTTTGATAGAGGCAACAATGTCGAAATATTTGTTTTATTTGTGTTAAAATTTGTGTGTGACCACTATAGAAGACAGAAGAAAGGAAGAAGTTGTCACCTTTGTGCATTGGATTCTTCCCACATTTTTCCTCTTTCCCGAGGTGGGCTTTCTTCATCAAATTTACTCTTAGTAGTTTATTTTTCCTTTTTATTTAGTTTTATCGATTTCCTTTACTATAAAATTATTTAGCCATTGGGCCACCTCAAATTATAAATATAAAGAAGATATGTATTAGATCTGGATATTATGACAGTCAAATTGTTACCAAAGGCAAAAATTTAAAATTTAGCAGTCATTTTTGTATCTATATAACTATACCACTTAAGTTTGAGTGGACTTTTTTTAGCATTTCTAGCCAAAATATTCCTTTTATATAAAGACTCTTAGTAACAAAATCCATCCTTTAATTTAATAAAATCCAATCCATTTTATTTAGCAGAAATCAGGGTCTCTCTATAAATGGGTTAATCCCATTATCACAAAATTATAAACAATCACTTATTTCATATAACAAATATAAAATTACAACCAAACTAAATGTAGTTCAATTATTAAAAACACATAGGTAAATGACAATAAGATATAACATTTAAAAACTACAACTTTTCTTTAGCATCATGTCTTACTACCTTTTCAAATTATACGCAGGCAACATATCAAAATGATGATTTTAAGTGGTTTAAATTTAATATTAAATTAATATAATATTAACATTCAGGTGGTTAGGGAGAAGGAAAGTAAAAAAAACCTAGCAGTCAAAAGTTTGCATATACGAGAACACCGATATTACAGTAGAACATTGATGGTATTAAAACAACGACCATTCACTGTAGATGGTGCAAACATCAGACATCAAAAGCAAAACATCGATGCATGATGTACAGTAAGGCCCCCATATCCACAGGTAATACGTTACTAGATCTACCACGTTTACATGAAACCGTGTAGAATACCAAACTATTATATAACATGATATTCATGTAACATACATAAATATGGGGAAAATTTAATTGATAAAATTAATTATTCACAGTAAGACATTACCAACATTAAATAAAGTACATAATAATGTGTATTGTACAATAAAGTGTACTTACTATTCTCCATTCTTCTTGTTGCGACGTTCACATGATAACGACAGTGATATGATAGCAATATGCCCACGATGAAGAGATGAAGTGGGGTGATGTTGTAGACGTTGTGACTTTTAAACTATTTTACTTTAAATAAAATTGGACAGCAGTAAACCGCGGATAACTGAAACCCCGGACACTAAATCAGCGGGTATAGGGGCTCTACCACTTTAATGCTATGATGAATGGCATATATACAAAATGTCAACATTTGGCTACTATTTTTATTTCTTCTTGTGTTTGTTATTTTTTTCCAAGATTCGAATTTAAATTTTAAGAGTCAGGGTTTGAGATTTGGATTCGTAAAAAGAGTGGATTCGACTTAACTTCCAGATGCAAGAAAGCAATGCTATACAATTAAGTACTCTATATGAAAGGCGGAGCTTGGGAGATGAATGATTATAATTACGGAAATCATCTGTAGCCAAGTCATATTTGAAAAAAATTGAAAAATAACACCTGGAAAGAAGGCCATTGTTCACTCATATTTTAAGGCAAAGTCTGTGATGGATGTGTGGTGGCTCTGATCACAATGGCAGCAGTGTAAAGTGGGAACTGTGTTATTTTTGTTGTAAAAGCTATATTGTGTTAGTTCCCTTTTCATGATCAAGTGTTTCCAGCATGTGGCCAGGTAATTTTAGTAAAATGGCTCCATCTTCTATCTTTCCAACACTCTTCCTCCTTTAATGGTGCAATAGTAATATAAAAATAAAATAGTTACCAAATATAGATTAATTTGTAAACTTTTATGTTTCAGCTACGAAGCCTTGCTTACCTTTGAGTTGTTGTCCAAGCCCAATGCTATCTCCATGCTGCCGTGAGTAACTTATTTCATGACTTGCTTGAACATAACCCTTTAATTAACACCAGGTTGTGCTAAGTACACTTTTTTGATTTAAAGGCTAAGCTGACTTGAATATATTAAATATTCTCAAAGACAAGTTGATATTCAAATTTTTTTTAAAAGTCGAAAATAGTTTGTAGTTTGAGTATTTATTTAATTTTAGACAGTAAAATAAATATAATTTAGAGTGCTTTCTCTTTCAGTTCCCAGAATTTTCTTCTTTCCTTCAAGTCATCCAATATTTTAATCCTCCTCCTTCCTAAGCTCCTCTTTCCGTCAACCTCTCCTTCTATGACGTCATGCAGAAGACTGTTCCTCCTAAGGATGTGTCCAATCCAGTTTGCTTTGTACCGAAGAATTACATTCAAAATGGTTCTCTTCTCACCCACTCTTCTTAGAACTTGTTCATTTGTCACCCCGTCTGTCCACCCAATCTTCTCCAGCACATTTCAAAGCTCTCCAAGTATTAATTTTTCATCTTCCTGAGAGTCCAAGTTTCTGCTCCAAATGTACCATTTCATCAGTTCCAAACTCAACTTGCTGGTCAGCAGTGACCTCTTCTTGTTTAAAGCTTCCTTGGGCACGGAGATCCTTGACCTAATTTCCTTGGTGGAGTAGACATCTTTTATCAGCAGATATATTCATTTTATTCATCAAGCTTCATTATTGTCGAAGTCATTTTTTGCTCTTTTTTTAACATTCAAGTTGAAGTTTTCATAACTTCCCACACTCCTAGTTTTCATCTTAAATCATAAGTTTAACTATAATCCATATTATTTTCAATTTAAAATGTTAATTTTTTTTTCATAGGCTACTGATTGATCTAATTTACAAATTGATATATTATAATCATATACTATATCTAAAGACCCTTCCTTATTTGGTATAAATAAAAGGCATTTTTAGTCTTATAATGGTAAAAAAAAAACAAAAAAAAACTCAAAACTTAAATGGTATAATAAATATATTTGGAAGAAAATTTATTAAGTAGTATAGTGATATGGATAGAAAAATTACGGTTAAATTTCAAATTCTTAAATTTTTGTCTTTGATCACAATTATTTGACTGTCTTAATAGTAATATCAAACACATATTTTACTTCTTCTTTACCAGTTGTCTTTGGGGGAGACAAATATTTTTATGGACTGGGAAACTTTGATTTGCTATAGGAATATTAAGAAGAAGATTATAATGGTGCCGTTAGTACTATTATTTCTGGTAGTTTCAGGCAAAGAACAATGTCTTTTGCTATTAAGTAAAAATATGTATAGTTTGGATACTGTTAATTATAATAAAAAAATCGACATAATTGACTATTATTTGCATAATAAAGGCCAAGTAATGAATTTCATGAAAAATTACATTTTATTTTACTTTGCGTAAGTGTAATACATTCAAAAATTATACAATTAACTTTAATGTGTTTCAATATTAATTTTAATGTGTTAAGTACAAGTTCGTACAAACATGTCTCGCGATATTTTAATATCTCTCTGTATATCATTCGTTGGTAATACACCTGGTTACCGAGCCAAGAGTCTTGTGGTTGATTCCTGCAATGGGCAAAAAATTTATCATTGGTGAAATCTTTAACAGTGCTGAATTAATGGCCGGGGACTGGATGTTGTGTCTTTTCTAGGAAGTTTGTAAGTCATGTGCTGATATAAATAGTTGGTTCAGAAATTACATATTAAATACCTCAAAATAATAATAAATCAATAGGCATTCACACTTATTCATCTTAAAAAGTGAAAAGTGCTTTCTTTTTAAAAGGCCATTCAAGTCGTGTAATTAAGTTGATTTATTACTTTTTGTTGATAAAAACTTTTTATTTTTTTACAAATGGAATGAGAGGATTGTTAACATTTCCTAGATGAACCTGAGAAAATTATTTCAAAACTAACTTCTCCAAAATATCTTTTATAAATGATGAGCTTTTTTTTTTTTCTTCGTAGCCTGAGATTAGTCTTAACCAGTGATGCCATGCGCGCTATATTACACAAATCTGACTCAGGATTCTGAGGTTCAATTCCCGACTAAGTGGAAAGAAGTGTTTTTTCACTTTGTGATTCGCCATCTCTATAGGATAATGTGGGCTAATTTCCTTAAAACCCGCTTTGGTGGCCGCGTGATCTAACACGCTACTCTTGCAGTAGACTAGATTGCCGATGACAGGGAGATCGAGGTCTGAATCTGGTGTACTGAAGAGGTGTTTCCAAAATGGTTTTTCCCTCTCTCTCCACATAAATGCAGGTACACTTCATCTAAATATAACCTTATTCATACAAATATTAGTGTAATTAGTACACAAGCTTATAAACCAAACAGGTAGTAAGATGCGGTGATAAAAAAATTCCTTAAAATTGGACTCTACTACCCATCCTGTCATGTGTTGTGTAACCAACACACTATTACTGTCTGGGGCCGGGCCGGGAGATATATAAACATGTCTTACATTGGCTATCAATAAAGTTTTTTTTTTATTTATGTCGACTAAATTTGGTTATCACTGTTGACTCTCAACCTGAATAAATACTCTATTGTTTTGTTTAACATTAATATGTTATGGTCAAAGTTTTCTTTCTGTTACTGACCGATTATAACTTAAATTTATTGCCCAGTGGCAGACCAACCAACTGAACTCTATGGTGTTTATTTTAGGATATCATTAAGAATCAAAGCCAGGACCATTATATCAGTAGTTACGAGCTAAGCCATCAAACTTTATGAAGTTCTCAACTGGGATTCAAACATGGAACCTTTGGATAGCTTCACAGTTAAAAATTCAGTGATTATGAACGTCTACGCCCTATCCAGACCAATATACAGTCCAATTCTCATAGGAAGGACTTTATCTGATAACTAGGAAAACTATCTACTTTCACATATTCATAAGTCAAGTGATGTGATCTGAAGCTGTTACTTTTGATATATATTATTAACACCTTTTTATTAACACAACACACAAGTTTTTTTGTATTTTCTGAAAGGCCCTTTCTATGAAAATTGTGTTGTACCTAATTGATGGTAGGATAGATAGCGCCTTGGGTAGTTAAAAAGTTTTCATGGAACCTTTTATAATTTCCTACCTCATTTAAAAAATAAGGCATTTTTGGTTTGGAATGTTTTTATTTGTCTTTTGCTGTAAGAGATTAATAAACAAACTCTTTATATATAAAACAAGTGAACAAATTTTGTACAAAATAGTAATAAAATAACAACGAAAAAAATGTGTAATTAAATGAAACACTTGTATCACAGTTGATTTGTTACATTGGAAGACTGTCAATAATCACCATATATTAATTTGATAACCAAAAGGCATAAGATCCCAAACCTTCAAATTTATAAAACCTGGGAAGAAAGATCGAGGTACAAATACTGATTGAGTGTACTGAGGGTGGTTTACCTAAATGATTTTCCACTCTCCCTCCAGGAAAATACGGGCACACTTCATCAAATCTAACACAGAGTAATTAGTACATATGTGTTTAACCTGAACGGGAAATAAGACGTAGTGCAAAAGAAAAAAAGAATAAACAGGAATTTTCTAGTATATCTTCAAAACTTTCTTGCAATGCAACATAGAGTATATATTATAAGGGGGTGTACTCTATTAGTTAAACTTCCAATTCATGGAATTTTGAAAAGAGCTCTGATATACCGTAATGGTGCTCAATGAATTAAAAAAAAACGGTAAAATTTACAGCAGGTCTATTACATATAAGGTATAGAAAAAAATGCATTCTTTTTAAGTCTGGAAATCCGGGGGTATTTCATAACTTAAAAGTGTATGAATCTTGAATGGGAAACTAAATTCAATAAACCTAGCCTGTCAATTAAGAACTCATCTCAGAGCTGATTTACTGGGATGGTATATGTGCACACTCGCGCTCAAACTAAAATTCACGTTTGTACATTTTTAACTGACTTTGATTCTACAGACTCCAGCTTCAAAATAAAAACTTATACAATTATAACAATACTATGGTAAATATATAATTTTAATTTTATACCTTTTTTATTCTTTAGGACCAATATTTGTAATTTGAATTGACAAATATAAATTCACAATGTCAAAGAAGCTTCCCATGAGCATTTTACTGCAGTTAATTTGTTATTAATAATTAGCCATTTACTAAATAATCGTAGTTGAGACAGAAAAATAGGGGTCTGAGGCTTGGTGTACCGACTCCACAATCCTGCCTGAAATCTCTGCAGTCTTAATTTTACATCCGGGAAATAGTTTTTAAAATGGTTTTACTAGTTTAAATTCAATGGATTTCTAACGAAGACTACAGAAAATTGCTCCATAATGAGGCACCTGGTTTAAGTTGTATTACCTCATTTTTAAAGTCTGTTCATGATAGTTTTTTACCTGGATAACAGTTTAAAAATCATATGTTTAAGTTTTGGGTTGCCAACACTTGTAAAAGATCACTGTTTTGCTATAAATGTTATATTTTACATTTAAACTTAAGTTTTCTTACACTGTTTCATAACTTTTAATAATTTCTTTTTACCCAATCCGAAACAATATTTTAAACATGGTTAAAAGATAAAAGTACTTATTCTCCGTTTTGGAATGTTATCTATGATGTGTAATATAGTGCAGACATTAATAATGGCATCGTATTTACTCGTAAAAGAAAAAATACTTATCATCTTTCATACAGGCCCTATATAATAAATTATTCTACGATTATTTTATGGTGTTTCAAAATATTTAACTGAATAAAATATTTCTATCCACTGTGTAGGTGCATGGTTGTAAAGAACTTGTTTCCATCACGTTCAATTACATGGTTTAAATTCGTTGTTCACTATTTTGAAACTAATGCAAATAATATTTTTTAAGTGGAATAAACGATAAATAAGCTTTGTGTCCAACCTCAAATTAATATATAAATAATATTGGCCTAAATTACTGTGGTTAACTATCAAATTCATATGTTACCATACATTTTCATTACAGTTATCCAAAGTGACAGATGTCAGCTGCTAGCTTAGGGATTATTTCTAGTAACTTTTTGAGCTGTCATCCAAGTAAACTAAGGTCGTGAATATATTATACATTTTACTTGCAGGGTGAGACCGGCTCTTAAAAAATGGTGCCAAAACACATTATTAACACAAAATAAAAGATTTTTCCATGCTCAATAAAACAAACCACATAAGTTATAAACACTCCACCAGAGAGAACGTTTAAACAATCTCAGAACTTGATAAACGACTCCACTTGAGCTGAAACTTTTTCTTTCCCTTTCAGGTCCTGAAGTTCCATGATTACAAGGCACTGCAACACTTCACCGCCACATTGACGTACTAGCTGACACGACGCCTCCAGGGTACCTGTCAAATGTCAACATTCCTCTATACAACCATGTGTTCATCATATTGGGACTATTAAAAGTTTCCTGTAAATTTGGATTTTAAATGTTATTTCAGATATTAGCATTGGGGTGGCTACTGCTAACTTTGACAAAGCGGGTATGGGGGACTGAGAGGGAGGTCAATATTACTATTTATTCTGTGTGTCCGTTTTATAATCTATTTGGGCTATCCAAACATGAATAATAAAATAACCTAGGGATGAGGAAAGTGTAAATGAAAGAAAACGTGCCCACTTTTACATGATTGCTGGGTGGTAAAACCATTTAAAAAAAAAGAACAACAAAACCATTGTCAGAATATTTGAACCCGCTTCGTTGGCCGCATGGTCTAAGGTATAATTATCACACAAGATTACTAGACTGCAAAAGACAGAGTTCGAGGTTTAATCCCGGTTGGGTGTTTTTTCCTAAATGTATTTCCACTCTCCCTCCACACAAATGCAGGTACACTTCCTCTAAAGACAACCTTTTATAATTCCTAACACATTAGTGTACATTATTACATAGGTGTGTCAGACACCTTAGCTCAGTCGATAGCGTGTGTCTACTGAGCTAAAGGTCATGTGTTCAATTCCCAGTATGGCCGAAAATTTATCATTGGTGAAATATGGGTTTACTCTTTCATATTGATGAATTAACAGCCGAGGGACTGGATGTTGTGCCTGTCCTAGTCTTATGTTAGATTATAAGGCATGTGAAGCTATGACAGGCTTAGCAAAATGTTAGTGGGAAATATATGGCTTGAATAAAAAAAGTGCCTCAGGGTGGAAACAGTAATGGATGTAAAATAAAGTACACAGTACATAGGCGTATAACCCCTAACAGGTGGTTGCTAAAAAAATGTATCTGGCTGGAATTTGAACCCCAATCTCTCTATTAGTGGCTTTATTATACTGGGTTGTAATCTTCAAACCAGTACAAATTTACTAAGTTGTCTAACCATCCTATATTTATATTTTCAAAACTACTTCCCTCTCACTGTCTGGGCTGGCCAAAAAGGTTGTGTGTCTGAATCCAAACAATG
The DNA here is from genome assembly GCA_902151455.1 of Timema bartmani. Classification (NCBI taxonomy): domain Eukaryota; kingdom Metazoa; phylum Arthropoda; class Insecta; order Phasmatodea; family Timematidae; genus Timema; species Timema bartmani. The sequence goes on from CABFWB010001231.1 coordinate 164,805, forward strand.
ATTCGATCTTGATAGTTTTAATAATTGAGTAATTTTACCAGAGAAACGACTCACCGCCTGTAGCTATCAAGTCGTCTACTATAAGTACTTTCTGTCCTCGCTGTATACTGCTTGCTTGGATCTCGAGATAGTCCTACAAACAAAATTTAGGAAATATAAAATAGCAATGTAACGAAGAACACAGTTCACAATACCGCCTCTGGACAAAGAGGTGATGTCTCCCTCCTGAAGAAAAATTGATCGTTACCATCCAATTCGCCAACCATGTATTTAGGAAGTTGCGATAGAACGAAACCGGGGGATTGTGGGGTAATAACAATTGATTTTCTTCAAAAGGAGCCATTGCCTCTTTGTCTAGTGGCAATGTGAAGTGTGAATAAGTGAAAACATGTTTTCCTTAAGAAAATATTAATGTGAACTGGTTTTGTTTATAGATATTTTATTCTATTTTCCCACAAATTAGGTACTATAAAAAAAGTGTCTTCATTATGGTTGGTCCAAACCAATATTTCCCAAACCGTAGTATGCATACCTCCTGTAGATTTGAAGGATTTCAGGTGGTACCACTGGATTTTACTAATATATTTTTTTAAAACAAATGCAGATTTTACCAAGATGTCGTAGACTTTTATAAGTTTTCTTAACCTCACTTAACATTAATTAACGTTCTATTACTATTTGGAGCAACCTTTTATACTTTTACAGTTCAACACCTTAGCTCAGTCGGTAGCATGTCTGTTTACTAAGCTAAGGGCTCGAGGTCAGATTCCTGTCATGGTCAAAAAATTTTATCATGGGTGAATTGTGGGTTTCCCCTTTCACAGTGTTGTGTCTGCTCTATAATCAGTCGGTTCAAAAAGTATATGTTAAATAACTACCTGAAATAAATGCAAAAAGAATAAAAATATATAGCTACTTAACAAGTACCGTCTTACAATTATAATAAGACAGTAGGTTTTATTATATTAATATTTTTTTTATGGAAAGGGTATGTCAGTTAGGCCATGGCCTCACAAGGGGTATGCGATTGGTGAAAGATTGGTAAACACATCTTATCTAGGCAAACCAATTAAGAGCTACACAAAATCAAGAAGGAATTTGTTTTACCTGTTTGGTAAAATAAACTAAAATACTTACCGTGCCATACTCTAGAGCGTAAGATTTTTGGTAAACAGTTCCTGGGAGTTTTCCCTTCTTGCGAACAGGAACAAATGGTACCCCCATTTCCAGGGCCAATGTAGGACCAAATAAAAATCCTCTGGACTCTAGAGCTACCAGCACGTCCGTCTGTGGGACAATTTTTTTAACATATCGCAATAGTACACTATCAAGAGCTTTGGCTGCTTTAGGGTTGTTAAAAATGGAAAATATGTCCCTGGAAAAAAACCACATACATTTATGGTAGCCGCAACTCATGAGTTTATTGTAATATTTCACCTTCTCTAAGCTCTTGTTAGTTAATTAGTAATAACAACTCACTAATTAGTAGTTCTATTAGCATAACTTCATAATTAATGGTATGGTGTTCTTAAGGTAGGATTCTCTCAGTGTAACTAGCGTCTGCGACTAAAGACGTGGGGTGGTGAGTCGCAGACACAGGATACAAGTGTTACCCTAAGTGCGCCTCTTGGTCGCCAGTCGTGGGTAATTTTATGTGTAGTACAGATCGTTCCTCAGTTATCAGAGTTATTCAATTATATTTTATTTGATGTTCCGTGTAATTTTGGAATAGTGTTAGCCTGAATTATGACACTAAGTCAGAGTAATCAATTATTTCTTACATGTTGGTACTGATATACTGGTGAACACCCCTGGGTGTTTTGCCAACTCTTAAATTAAATTTTTGTCTTCTTCTCTGGAGAAATCTTGAACCAATTTAAAAAACCAGCCTAATCAAACACAAAATTAATACAACTCTACTATAACACATGTTTGCTCTGTGGTGCGTCTGCGTCCACAATGCTATTAGAGCAGTGTGGACGCAGAAACTCTGGTCGCATTCACCTCAAAGGAATTGGCCACATAACAAGTCCTATGGAAACCAGTCTGGTCACAGACGCAAGATGTGAGGCACGTCGAGGGAATCCTACCTATATAATGAATGTCAGAAAATGTTTTATTTGAAACGCAACACTACTAAAATGTGTTATTATTAACAATGAGCACACCAAGAATTGGGACATACCAATAATATATAAAAATTGTTTCTTGTATACGCCATTCACGACCTAAGTTTACTTGGATGACAGCTCAAAAAGTAACTAGAAAATAGTCCCTAAAATATCAATACGCCAACAGCTGATATCTGCCACTGTCACTTGGGACAGCTGTTATGAAAACATATGGTTATGTAGAGTAATGTGATAGTTAACCACAGTAATTTAGGCCAATATTATGCCTCAAAGAATTTTGAAATTGAAATTTTTGAATGACTNTTGGGACATACCAATAATATATAAAAATTGTTTCTTGTATCTTCAATAATTAACTAAAGCATTCGCTTTGGTGGTCGTATGGTCTAAGACGTCACTTTCACACTAGACTAGACTGCTGATGACTGAGAGATTAGAGTTCAAATCCTGGTCGGGTGTGTGTGTGTGTGTATATATATATATATATATATATTTATGTATGTATATATATATTTATGTATATATATATATTTATGTATATATATTTAGCACCGTGTTTTACTACTCTTTTGGGTTATATGCCTATGTATTAATTACACTAATGGCTTAGGGATTAGGAAGGCTTAATTGAGATAAAATGCACCCAAGTTTGCATGGAGGGAGAGTGGAAAACAATTTAGGAAAAACACCCCTCAGTGCACACAACTGGGATCGAGCCCCGATCTCCCCGTCCAATATGAGATTAGCGTGTTAGACCACACGGCCACCAAAGCGAGTTGGTGGGGTGTACTGAGGGTGGTTTTTCCTAATGGCTTTCCACTCACCCTCAAGGCAAATGCAGGTGTAGTTCCATTGAACCTTCCTTATACCCAACACATTAGGCCTACTGTAATTCGTACCTATGGGTATATTCCTAGGCCTATATTCATATTTAAGTTACCTCTACTGGATATTGAGGCGTTTCAAACATTGTTAACCAATACCACACTAGGTTAGCCTATCACACAGGTGAGTATATTATTAACTGTTTAGTACCAGAAACGTTGTAAAACCCAGACGAGTAGTAAGACGTGATGCTTAGTAAAAAAATAACAAAACCTACGAATAATTAACCTTATTGGTATGTCTCAAATCTAGATGTGTTGATTGTGACTAATAAATTTTGGTATTATTATTATTATTAGCACCGCGTCTTACTACCCGTTTGGGTTATACGCACTTACGCTAATGTGCAATGGTAGGGTGATTGTGAGATGAAATGGAGGACCTACAGTTTAACGTGGAATCCGAACCACGGTGAAGGCCTGGCATTCCTCACATTCCCAAGTTGTGATTAATACACATCTTGTTAGAGGTGAAGTAAGGGTTTGGCAATCAGATAAATCTGTGCCGGGACCGAGGATTGAACCCTGGACCTTTAGCACAGAAGTCAGACACCTTACCCCTAGACCACCAGGTCACCCAATTTAATTTTGGTAATGCTATGCCAAAATAGAAAACATGTTTTTGACAATCACTGTAAGCATAGGCCTAACCCGTTATGAGCATGAACAGAAAAATATATTTTTTACTCACCTAAAGAGTATTCCAGATTTAGGAAAATCTGGGTAACTATTAATATTGGATTTAACTAATTCAATATCGTCCTTAAACTCCTCCATTTTAACATAGAACCTATATACAAATTAGAAAATTTGAATTTCACACACAATATGTATCAACAAAAATTTTAAACATGAGAGATTCAGACACTTAATCAAATGTATAAAATTATTTGAAACACACGATTACTTCACACCAAAAGAGGTTAGGTATTTAATCTATGGTAATTGGTGCCGACTATAGTGATGGGCAGAATCGGATGAATAGAATCGATTCATTCGATTCTTTCAAAATCATTCGAATGAAAACAGTAGTTGACTCTACGCGAGCTGACCGATTCATTCATTTACTACTTCCTTGCCAGCACTGGAGAAAATCGACCTTATGGTTTCGAATACTTCTAGGCTATCTCAATACAGGTCTTCATTTCTATTAGGTTCATTTTCAATAAATTGTTCCCATTGCTACACAATAATCAACCTTACGCTTTCAAATGATTCCAAGGCTAATTTAATACAAAGTTTAAGTGGTTGTACAGTTTAAAATCGAATAGCAGCCAAAAATAATTCGAATGAAAGTAACAAAATGATTCGATTATTTTGCTACATTATAACTATTGATACTACGTAGATTGTTTCTTTTTCTGTTGCGCTTTTTTTTTAAATTCCTGTTTTGAATATGCCACCTAATTTTTAAGTACAGTAAAATATGTTTTTGTTACAATATTTATATTTGAAACTAATGTGTTTTTTTCCTTCCGATTCTCCAATAATTGTTTCTAAGCGAATAATAAATATGGAATATGAGTAAAGGAAACATTTACACTTTCACACTGCAAACTAATACCAATAGTTTACGCTAGCATTTTTTTTAATGTACACTAAGTTCAAATAAAAACTTACCTTTTTGTGGATGATGATAGACGAGTCTCGGAGTTATTTGTGAGGCTAGTTTTCCCGACTTAATGTAGAATTTTATTTTGGTCGTGAGTAATACAGGCTGGTTTTTATTGTTCTAATGTTGTCCCTTGCGATCGTTGGCAATCTCCATCCCCTCAAGAAAATCCTGGATCCGCCCCTGGTTATTGAGATTTCCTTAAATGGCTTCCCACTCTTCTTCCATGTGAACGCAGATACATTTCCTTTAATTTCTACCTTTCTAATACCACCACCATTGTGTAACCAAACGCGAATAGCCCGAACGGGCTGTGAGATAATATATTTTTTAAGTTGACTCAAATTTATTAAATAGATAAGTATATATTTTTTATAAATGTAATAAAACATTGCCCGGCCGTAATATTCAGATCATCTTATCATTTTATTCATTCAAATAATTTTATATTCTTATAACTGAAAAAAAAAGTCACTATACAGCAAACTTATGTTGCCGTTTTCGGGTAGTAAATTTTATGTTTGATTTACTTACGTTTCCATTCGTGTTTAAGAGTCGAAATAATTGACCCTCTAATATTTCCTAAACATAAACAATTATAAGCTTACAATCCTATTTATATATCGGGTAAGTGATGACATATTTTCTATTTGAATATCTGAATCAATTAATTATATGCCGCCTGGAATTCAAATAGAAAATGTGTCATCACTTACCCGATATATAAATAGGATTGTAAAATTATAATTGTTTATGTCTAGGAAATATTAGAGGGTCAATTATTTCGATTCTTAAACAAGAATGGAAAGATATGTTCTTTATTTGTTTACTAGTGTGTAGTGTTTCCCATGGTGTTTCCTTGAAAGTGGAAATATAAAAATGTATAGGACATAAAGGTTTTATTGAAAATAAATACAGGATGTTCAACTGTAAAGACTAATTTCTCAACTAACTTATCTGACTTTTTAAGTATACTAAAATCATAATAAATACAGTTTATATTTGCTTCACTAATATAATTAATGAAAAAATGGTTGTTATGCCATAATTAGTTTTTGTTTTAAGTATTTGCATTTGTAAGTTTTTCCTTGGCAAGATTTTTTGTTTAAAAAATAATTCGGCTGGCTACACTGCTAGTAACTTGTTGGTTTTATTTATTAAACAACGCTTTTTATCTTGCATAAAAACAACAAAACATTATCGCGTTGCTATAATAATACAGAGCAATAGAACTCGTGTTTGATACCAAAAAAAGTTGCACAGTTTTGCCATCTGAACCTCCATTGCTATCAGCACCGTCCACTTTGCCCAGGAGTCAGTTTAGGTCCCACTCCAGAGAAGGGAACCAGCCCTCCTCATGAAAGAATCTAACACAGGAGTAAGACTTTTGACCTACTCCAGGAGATCAATGAAGTGTCAGCCTCAAGAGGTACGCCGGCTTGATTGACCTCTGCTAGGAGTGGCCGCGTAGTTAAGCAACCTGCAAGGCTCAACCTTTGAAGAGAGAAATTTTGTAAACGTGTTTTTTCCCCCCTCGACCAGTTCAGTTCAAGTAATGTCAAGTTTTCTTCCATTGGTTAGGGCTGTGTGGGGTGTTCAGACTAAGGGGGGAGGAGTGTTATGAATGTGAGGAAATGTGTTGTGGAGTGATTGGCTACATTGGATACATGACGGAGTCATGAAGGTCACAGTGGGTGTGGACAGATGCCATTCAGGAAAGTGAAGTTAAAAGGTATTCGTTACAGAGTATAAAATTAAAACATAGTATCAGTTTTCCACGCTTTTATCATGTATAATGTAGTCTCTAGTGATTGTCTAGAATATAATAGCTGATAGGTGTGCTTTTATCACCTTTTTTGTGAACTGGGTTTATTTTGGCTATTTTGAAATTATCTGGGAAAACCAGTGATCTCTATACTATACTGGATGGACATAAACACACCATTTTCAAAGGACCAAATCGTAACGCTAAAGTTTGTAGTCATTTTTGCTAGTGAGGGGACAGATTTAACGGTTTCTCTCAATTTTCTAGTACAAAAATGTGTGTTAGGTGAAGAAAGTTTTTTTTTTAAATAGTGAAGTATTATACCCCACTTGACTGAAGACACGTTTACATGAAAGGATATAAGATTCAGTTATAAAGATAATATTGTACAAATAAGAATATAATCTTTGATGTATTAAAATATGTAGCTACCGACCATGTTGTTTACATTTTGCCAAGACTACAATATATTTAAAATTGGTTATTAGCTTATATAATGGTTTTAGTAACAATATTATATTTAAAGTTCGATAACTAAGATGAAAAAAGGTAGCTTCAAACTTAATTACATTCGTTTGAATGACAAACTTTGTGTAGTAGTTTTACATTCAAATTATTATTTAGGTTATAGGTTTGTACGAAGTATTATTATATTATAATATAATAAAGTTGGCTCTTAGCTTGTATAACCTATTTCTTTCAGAAACCATATTATATTTAATGTTCGATAACTATAACTAAATAAGGTAACTAGCTTAAAACTTAATTACATTTGTTTGAATAACAAACGTTGTGTAGTAGTTTTACATTCAAATTATTATTTAAGTTACGGTATAGGACTTGTATGAAGTATTAATATATTACAATATATTTAACGTTGGCTCTGTTGAAGTTAATACATAATTAATACGTGAATTATCTGTGAAAACATAATAATTTCTTTTGCTGGATTTCTTGTTTATAAGTATGCAGGTCTACTCTTTGGTTTGAAACAAAACAATTGCATATTTTGGGTTAACTATGTCCTGACTGTGTGCGTTGTTTTTGTTTTATCTATAAGTTGATCTTAACAACGAAAGCTAAGATGTCGGACAGAATGGTTTGAAATAAATGTGCCCTTAAATAATTATGTGATTATTAACTCTGTCTGTTGGCTAAAATTAACAGGTTATGGGCCCAGACACAGACACGTTTATTTGCGTATGTTTCTAGCTAAACAGAATGTTTAATCTCAGGCCTATGGCGAAGTTTGTGCAAATTGCTGTATTTGGTTTCTGCAGAAAGTGGTTCAACTCGAATACTCTGCAAATAATTTTTTCAGTGAGTATAGGTCTATTAATACGTAAAATGGAAACCACTACTCGTCTTCAGATTGGTAATCTTGAAGGGAAAACAAATTGGTCCACATGGAAGTACAAGGCATGCATACTTTCACGTGGTATTGTAAACGGCATGGAAGTAGTAGATGGAAAGATAGGGAAGCCAACACCTTTGTTAGAAAGTGCAGGATCAGAAGAAATTTTCAGGTATGAGACTAATTTAGCAAAGTTTATAAAGGCAGATAGTAATGCCCTCCTCATACTCAATACCAATATGAGTGAAGATACTCTTCAAAAGATAATGCAATTTTCAACAACCCGTTAAGTTTGGTTGGAATTGCATTGTTTATATGACGAAATACTAGAGGACAGATCTTATACTTTATGTATGCAATTTTTGGGCTATAAGAAGTTACATAGTGATGACATTGCAAGTCATATGTCCAAGTTAAAGAACATATGAAACGAATTGAATCAAGAGGTTATAAAGTTTGATGAGGACTGTAAGGAATTGCCTAAACTATTACTTATTTGTAGAATTTCAGACACCTTACCTCAGGCCCCCCACACGGGGAGGGATGGCCGGTACCGGGGCCCAGGGAGCTGGGGGGGGG
>CABFWB010001232.1:0-12025 GCA_902151455.1 Timema bartmani
TGGTTTCATAGACTATGGCAGTGTTAATAAACACACATGGTTATACCTACCTCTACATCAGGTGAGAACATATTGACCTTAGTTTCATAGACTATGGCAGTAGAAACTATAGAAAGGCCAAAGTGTTAGTTTAGTGAACAAAGGGATGATGTTTGTTTTTCTAGGCCTGATTTTAACAGCCTGTTGCATTTTCTGGTTCTATATTGAAAGGTCAGAGATGTCTGAGGATATTCCTTTTGCTCTAATGTAGAGATGTGCTAAGTTCACTTTTTTAATTAAAAGAGAAATATTCTCAAAATTGAATTGAAGTTAGAACATTTTGGTCAAATTGTTCTATGCTGGAAAAAATCTTATATTGTGTTTATTGTATTACCTTGTACATGAGACTCATTTATAAAATATTCTATTTCACAAGTGTTTCTAAAATTTTATACTAAAATGATAGTTAAGTCATCATATCATGCATTTGTATTACTTAAAATCTTTTCATATGAATATTAATTTGTAATATACATAACAGCTCAGAATAGCTGTAATTTAACATAAATTGAGCATTTTATCCATAATAGTGTCAATATTTTTACTTCGTATCTGTCAAAAAAAAAATTTTCAAGCGAAGTCGAAGCTGACACATTTTTCAAAATTTTACAACCCACACTCTAATGGCTAGAGCCTAAATTGTGTTTCTCTCTCTATATTTCCTAATAACTCCTTACTGTGCCTTCTTTGAAATATAAATTTGTTTTTTTATTATTAAACCCCACAGTAATTTCCAATGAATGAACGGTAAGTAAGTAATTGAGTGTGTTATGTATATCCAGGATGCTGCGAGCATCAACGCTCTACGGCATGTCCCATGACAAACTGAAGGAGGACCCTCTGTTGGAACAATACCGCGCGGATCTTATCCACACGGCTGCACTTCATCTCGAGCGCAGTGGCCTAGTCAAATATGATCGCAAGACAGGGCACTTTCAGGTAACAGAGTTAGAACGCCTGTGAATCATTGAGCATAGTTGTAAAATCTTAAATATTGTCCATAATATATTACACAAAAAATAAATTTGCTACTTTTTATCTAAGTGCATGGCTAAATACTTGAAAATGCCTTTAGAAAACTTGTGTTTAGGGCAAACTGTATGACTAATTTTTAGATCCATATGGTGTTTTAAATGTTTACTCACTTGGGAATTAAAACTAAACTGGGGGTCCCATTCCATAGGACTAGTCCACAAAACAGATTCACTTCATTTAGATTGGCAGATCACCTGAAATAATACAAAATCAACCATTAACAAGACAGTCCTCAGGTCATCCTGTGTATTTTTACTAATACTCCTTTCTAATCTAAATGTTGTGTTTATTTTCTATGTTGTTTAACAGGGTACTGAACTGGGAAGAATTGCTAGTCACTACTACTGCACTCATGAAACAATGGCAACATATAACCAACTCTTGAAGAGAACACTCAGTGAAATAGAGCTTTTCAGGTAAGACTCACTTTATAATCTGACAAATTGTAATCATAGTTTTAAATTTAGATCCCCAATACAGCGGTTTCCAATCTGTTAGTCATGGTTGCCTATTTGATGGATAAATTTTAAGCAAAATTTTATTTAATTTGTTTAATAGATGCTCACCTTTTCAAGTCAGTTTTGGAATATTTTATCTTTCCATAAAGCATGGTATCTGGTTATAATTGCACCCTTAGTATTCAGATCTGTCCAACAAGTAGAAAAACATAAATATGCCTTTTATGATTACAACTCTAAATGAATGTTTTCAAAGTTGTTGTTTGAAAAAAATAAACATACAAACATACATTTTGTTGTTGTTATTCCAAGATTGAGAATAATTCACTTTCCAAATACAAACATCGTTACTCATTTCAGTATTAGTGTGTTTATCTGCTTGCACAAACAAATTACATAATAATTATTTTGTATATAATTAATATGCATTTTTCTCAAGTCTGTCAACATTTTGCAAAAGAAAAAACAAAATTCATAATTTGAGCAATATATAAGTTAAATTTTATATTTGTGATTTTAAAAAAGAAAATACAAAAAATAAATTTGGTGGTTCACCAACAAGTAAATAAATATAAGTGAGTTATAAGCCAATAATCTTGGAAATTGCTGGTCTAGCATATAATTTGTTTTATTGTAAAAATTAGGAGCATATATAACTGGGTAACCTAATAGAACTTGTTAAGATCAAACCGTAACAAACAATCAGTTTAAAAACTTGCTGAGAGATAGCAGCACTTAGTATGTATGTATAGATAGATAGAAATAAACAAAACCATAATTTGTGTTAAAAATTGTAAGTATCGTTAGTATTAGTTAGTGCATATTTTTCAAAATCTCATCTTGAATATACTTAACACCTTGATTACTTCAATAAACATAAATTAACACCCATTTGACTATTTCAATGTACATTATGATGTCAGTAATTTTCCTACCCCTTAATTATACTAAATTAACATGTGTTTGAATGAATTCCTATTTCTTTTATTTAACATTAAAGTAAATTTCATTTAGTGTAGAGCTGAAAAGAAATCCAAATATTCATCAGCATCATCTTCCTCTATCCTTCCACCATTCTTCCTCCTCTAACTCCTTCCATTCTTCTCCTCTCACTTGAACACTTTCTGTTATCTACTCCTCCCATATCTTTCTTGGTCTCCCTTGCTGTCTTTTTCCTACATACTTCATCCAACATTTTCTTTGGCAACCTATCTTTTTCCATTTTCATTATATGCCCATAATATCTCATTCTTGCTTCCTCTATTATCTAATGTACTCCCTGTATCTCTACTCTTTTCCAGATAACTTTATTCCTAATCTTGTTTCTCCTCCTGAGGCTAACAAGCTCTTCACAAACTTCATTCCCATGGCCTCCAATTCCCTAGTCTATCTTACATTCAATTTCCATGTTTCTGCTGCATATGTGACAATGGGTACAAAGTACGCCCTGTACAACACTTCAAGGGCACTTTTCTTCTCCATTGCAGGTCTCTAACACACCTATAGAACAACTCTCCCTGCTATCCCCTTATTATTACTTCCACCTTCCTCCTCAATCAAGCTTCCAAGTTATTCTACATTCTGCACTTTTCTCAGCTCTACTCCATCCAAATCTTTCACTTCCTCATTCCATCCTTGTAGATGTTCCTGTACTTCCTCTTCTCCTCCCTGAGTTTTCCTGCCACTTTGTTCATGACCATTTCCATTACCATTACAAATAGTATTAGTGAAAGAACACTCCCTACTTAACTCCATTTTTTATTTGGAACCACTCTGTCCTCCGACTCTTAGTCTTACCACAACTCTTATTATCCTCATGTATGCTTTTCACTCTCATTACCACTCCTCTTTCCACTTCTGCCTCCTCCATCACTTCCCAAACTTTATTTATATCCACGCTATCATATGTATTTTCCACATCCATAAATACCATTACCAAGCCTTTCCATCAGCTGTCGGATAGCGAAGATTAAGTCTCTTGTAGACCTCAAATCCATGCTTTTGCTCCCTCCACCTTCTTTTCATTTTATTTCCTATTCTATTTTCCAGTATCTTCTCATATATTTTGGTACAATGGCACATCAGCGTCCTCCACTTCTATCCATGCGGGAACTCTTTCCTCCTCCAATGCCATTTATTCCTGTTCCTTTGTCTCATGCTCATCCCTTACTTGTTCCGGGTTGAACATCTTCTCAAAATATTTCTTCCTCTCCTGTCTTCAACGTTCTTCCCTCGTCCATCATCCTAACGTCTTGTCTTTTCTCCCATCTCCTGTTTCTTACTTAACAGACATGTATCAACACCTATTTGAATTGAAGTAGTGGTGGTATGAACATAGTGTTTTGTGTCTGCAGAGTATTTTCACTGTCTGGAGAGTTTCGTAACATCACAGTCAGAGAGGAGGAAAAATTGGAACTGCAGAAGCTCATGGAGAGAGTTCCAATCCCTATCAAGGTAACTGCTGACACATTCATTGTTAACTGAATTGTGGTTTATGCCCTGTACACACGGACTATGTTTTCATACATTATTTGATCCTGTGAAAAAGCATCTAAAGTAAACTTTCGATTATCTGTAGGGAGATTATTTGCTTAGCGGCTTAACCGTGGCATCGCCAACAACAGGGAATACATTTTTATAAAACAGCGTGTTGATGTAGAATACAGGGATACCGATTGTTGTACTCAGTGTAAATCCCTAAGGAAGAGATAATGACAAGAGAGGCCAAAGGTTTATGCAAGAGGACTGCACTGGAATAGACTCATGACCTGCTTAATTATTTTGGAACCGGAAGATTACAAGCGGATGTTACAGAAAATACATAGTGGGATAAGGAAAATGGAGGAGGACCATCATTATGTCACATTACAAACACATCGCATGTTCATTACATTGCGTTTTTGGTACAAATACATTGCATGTCCATCACATATCGTTTCCCCCACCTCTCTACACACAACTAACCCTACTCTGACTTACAACCAATAGGAATGAAGGGGCGTATATATACAATTACATTGCGTTTTGCTAGGATAGTGTGCCTGACTCCCGGCTCAGATTCTCACTTTGAAGATAGGGCTGGTTGGAAGGAAAGCGTGCTTGACCTTTCAGGCCTTCCTTAATACCATGAAGGGGGTATATTTTAACTCTCAATACTGTTATTGGTGAAGCTTCTTAATTGTCGAAGCCAGGTTTGTTTTTTTTAACCAATACCAAGCTGACATTTTTTCGAAGCCAATAAATAGTTTTCCAAGTTTTGTACACCCATCCTTCATAGTTTCTAAGCCATTGAGTATTCGAAGAAATATTGGAGTTTTAGAAGCATCGCACACCACCTTCAATAAAATAGCAATTAAAAAACATACACAAGCAAAGTTAGCTCAGTGGCAGCTCTCTAACAAGAGGTCAAGGTTTGAACAAAGCCAAGTTCACCCAAGTTTTGCAAATCATTGGGGTTTTATGTATTTTTCTTTAGAAGACAGCATAATTAATATGGTATCTAATTTGCCAGTTAATCAGCCTTGAGATGTTCTTTTACCAGTTTTTATTAAATGTTTGCAGGAGAGTATCGAGGAGCCCAGTGCTAAAGTTAATGTCCTGTTACAAGCATTCATATCACAGCTTAAACTGGAAGGGTTTGCTCTCATGTCCGACATGGTGTACGTCACTCAATCAGCAGCGAGGCTGATGAGAGCCATCTTTGAGATAGGTGAGATACAATCAGCATTATCGCTCCTTACAAATGTACTCAAAGCTTGATAATAAAAACTTTGGCAAAGCCTGAAAGTAGGTGTTAAATACTGTTTCATCGTATTATACTATAATATAATGTGTTGTTCACAGTGTTGTATCGTGGCTGGGCCCAGTTAGCAGACAAAGCACTGTCTCTATGCAAGATGGTAGACCGGCGCATGTGGCAGTCCATGTCACCCCTTCGTCAGTTCAGGAAAATGCCAGAGGAGATTATCAAGAAGATCGAAAAGAAAAACTTTCCATGGGAAAGGTAAGCACTACGCTTATGATTCATTTGCTTTGAGTGTAATTTACCTACAGAAAATATCCTAAAGTGTTCAAAATAGAGATCGATCTAATCGTCCACATCCAATGTATCCTATCATTCTTTACATTTTTCCATTTTCCCCCTTCTGTGTTTTTTTGGTTTCCTCTTTTAGCGCGCTTCACACTCCTCCCTGATGAGTTCCAATCGAATGAAACCTAGGTCGGGGTATTGGGTGGTGACGATCGATTTTCTTTAAGAGGCAACCATTTTCTCTTGGTCCAATGGCAGCAATGTAAAGTGTGAACTGTGTTTTTCTTTTCATTTTAAAAGCCATATTGTGTTCCTCCCCTTTTATAAGTTTCTATCCACCTTTCCTATACCTTATTCCAAATATAATACAATTACCTCATTAAACGAAAAGAGGTTTTCCTTATAGGGATATATGTAAAATTTGATAATTGATTATTGTGAATGGCTGAATTTTTAATATTTTAGTGAAGTAATTGGAAAAGTAATCAAAAACATCACAATTAAATAAAATTCAATTTGATTATGCCCATCACTATCCCCAACCCATTTGAGGAGTTCTGTGTTGAATACTAAAGAGTGGTATTGAGATTTTTAGCGTATAGTATTGATTATTGGGATACCAGTCAATATTCTGGGTATCAAGGAATCGAGTATTATATCGGGCCACAACTAGGAGCTTAAAAAATCTGTGAAAATAACCAAATATCCTGTGATGTGTTATACCTTTAAAATCCACGAAAATGGATAAAATCTGATGTAAAATGTTAACTTTTGATGTAGGCTTAATCCATTCAGTGATTTTAAGATGACCCCTAGATTTTGAAGATACAAATTGGGGGGGGGGAACCTTGTCTTAGATTCAGATGAATACGATACCTTGAATCTTAAAGAATTTAAAAAACAAAAACAGATTTGAGAGTTTAAAATTACTTTTCATCCTACCTTTTTAGGAAATAAAAAGAAACAAGTTTTGGTTTTTGGAGGTTAAGCCCAACATAATGTTGGGACTAACTTATCAACCAGACCTCAAGAGCATTAATTTACCCCTTCAGTCACTGGATGTATACATTTTTATAATGAATTGGGTATATTCCACTGCCATATTATATATCCGTTTGTGTGTGTCATTAAGCAACAGTAATTTATTTATTTAAACTATAGCTGGTGTAGTAGAACATAATTTTCTCTTGTATTTTTAGGTTGTACGATTTGGGTCCCAATGAAATAGGAGAGCTAATCAGAGTTCCAAAACTTGGTAAGACCATTCACAAATATGTGCACCAGTTCCCCAAACTTGAACTGTCCACGCACATTCAACCCATCACAAGGTCAACTCTCCGTGTTGAACTTACCATCACACCAGACTTCCAGTGGGATGACAAACTACATGGAGCCTCCGAAGCTTTTTGGATCCTGGTGGAAGATGTCGATTCAGAAGTCATCCTCCACCACGAGTACTTTCTTTTAAAATCCAAGTTTGCGACTGATGAGCATCACGTGAAGTTTTTTGTGCCTGTGTTTGAACCTCTTCCTCCGCAGTATTTTTTGAGGATTGTGTCAGACCGGTGGATCGGCGCAGAAACCCAACTTCCGGTGTCATTCAGGCACTTGATTCTGCCGGAGAAAAATCTTCCTCCCACCGAGCTTTTGGACTTGCAGCCTCTTCCTGTGACTGCTTTGAGGAACAATGAGTTTGAAGGACTGTACGCTAAGAAATACCCTCAGTTCAACCCGATACAAACACAGGTGTTCAATGCAGTGTACAACAGTGATGACAACATCTTCATTGGAGCGCCAACTGGTTCTGGTAAGACCACTATTGCAGAATTTGCAGTGTTGAGGTTGCTATCTCAGAACCCTGAAGGAAGATGTGTTTACTTAGTCCCTCGAGATGCTCTGGCTGAACTCGTGTTTGTCGACTGGCAACAGAAGTTTGGAATCTTATTGGGCAAGAAGGTTGTGCTTCTAACTGGAGAGACAGGGACTGATCTCAAGCTTCTGGCTAAAGGTCAGGTGATTGTGTGCACAGCTGAAAAGTGGGATGTTTTGTCTCGGCGCTGGAAGCAGAGGAAAAACGTACAGAATGTCCAGCTGTTTATTGTGGATGAATTGCAGCTGATCGGCGGAGAAGATGGTCCAGTTTTAGAAGTAGTTTGTTCCCGCATGAGGTACATATCCTCACAGATTGAGAAACAGATTAGAATAGTCGCTTTGTCTGCGTCTCTGGCTGATGCTCGAGATGTTGCCCAATGGCTTGGATGTAACGCTAACGCCACATTTAACTTCCACCCAAGTGTGCGTCCTATTCCACTTGAACTCCATGTCCAAGGTTTCAACGTGACTCACAACGGCTCTCGTCTGATAGCCATGGCCAAGCCTGTGTACAACGCAATCTTGAAACACAGCCCACATAAACCCGTTATTGTGTTTGTGCCCACACGTAAGCAGGCTCGCCTTACAGCTATTGACCTTTTGACGTTCACAGCTGCGGAAGGACAACCAAACAGGTTCTTTCACGCCGAGGAGGAAGACATAAAACCTTTCTTGGACAGGATGACGGACAAAACACTGAAAGAGACCCTTTCCCAAGGTGTAGCATACATTCATGAGGGTTTGACGCCAGGTGATCACAGGCTAGTGGAACAGTTATTTGATTCGATGGCAATACAGATTGCTGTGGTCACTAGGAACCTCTGTTGGGGTGTCAACATCGCCGCCCATCTTGTGGTTATCATGGATACACAGTATTACAATGGTAAGATACATGCTTATGAAGACTACCCAATCACAGATGTCCTTCAGATGGTCGGTAGAGCCAACAGACCTTTGGAAGACCATGACGCTAAGTGTGTCCTCATGTGCCAGAGCTCCAAGAAAGATTTTTTCAAGAAGTTTCTCAATGAATCCTTGCCTGTCGAGAGTCATTTGGACCATCGTCTCCACGACCACTTTAACGCTGAGATAGTAACCAAAACTATTGAGAACAAACAGGACGCCGTCGATTACTTGACTTGGACGTTCATTTACCGCCGCCTCACACAGAACCCCAACTATTATAACTTGCATGGCATTACTCATCGACACTTGTCTGATCACCTGTCTGAGCTGGTGGAAAACACGCTTTCTGACCTGGAACAGTCCAAATGCATCAGTATTGAGGACGAGATGGATTGTCTTCCTCTGAATCTGGGCATGATCGCTGCATACTATTACATTAACTATTCCACAATAGAGTTGTTCAGTCTGTCTCTCAACAACAAGACCAAGATCCGAGGTCTACTGGAAATCATCTCGTCTGCCGCAGAGTATGAAGATGTCCCTGTAAGGCATCGTGAGGACAACCTCCTCAGGAGTCTGGTACAGAGGTTACCCAACAAGCTGCCGCCCAACGCCAAATACAATGACCCACATGTCAAGACTAACCTTCTTCTTCAGGTGACTTTCCATATTCTCTATAAACTTAAACACTTCATGTTTAGAATAAACACATTAATTTATTTAATGTTATAATTAGAGCTGGGCCACTCGAATCTTCGAATCCACTGAATCCTGACAAGTATTCGAGATTCGAGGATTCCGAGTTTTACTGGATTCGCTGGTCGAATCTTTCACCTCATAAACAAAGCATAATATTTTGAATTAAAAAATGACTTAGTTAGGCCTACTTGAAAAGCACAACTTAATCCGTAATCATTATTTTGTCGTACAAAAGAGATTTGCATGAATAAAGTCATTATTTTTTTAAAATAATAATTGTTAGGTGTGGAAAATCTTAGGTGTCTACTACCCTCACCTCCCACCTCTATGGGAAACTTGGACTCGACTGTTTCGGCTATTTCCACTGTATGTTTAATTGTTAAGCATGTTGTTTTAGTCTTTATTAAAAATATATGTTTGTATTTTTATTTTTTATTTCTTATTAAAATAAATTAACCTTCAATGATGATTAAAGTTGATCAAAAGATAACTAGGCCTAATCTCTTTATTTCTTATGTTTTTTTAGAAACTTAACTCATTCTAACAACACTTTTAATAATAACTAAAAGACACTCAAATTTTGATTAATTTGATTTAAAACAATAATATGAGAGTAGATTGTATAATTTGGTTGGATTTTAACCAGTATTTTGCGAGGGGTTGTTGGGGTTGATTAAAATTAAAAGCATGATTGAAATAAATCCTAATTTACAGTTTAGGCCTTTATTGTGTAGTGTAGGTTTATTTGTAAATCATTAAAATTTCTAACAATTTGCTAGGATGTGGATTTGAGATTCGGATCTGAGAAATAGTGGATTCGACCCATCTCTTCATTATAGGAAGAAGAAATTAAAAAGTGTCTTACTACAATATTAAATTGTACTAATCTAAGGTGATCTTTTAATATCTCAATATGATCTAACAGAAATCTTAGATCACACTAGCCAATAGTCCATTGCTTTAGGCTGAAATTTTTCAACACCTACATTGTTTGGCATTATTTCAGAATATATATATTTAATAATAGTGTTAAATTAAATTGTTATCTTATGTTTGCAATATATAGTGACTGAAAAAGTTGGAGATTGACTCTGGAAAACCTAGAAAAATCCGGGAATTTTAAAATATAGTTTGGCTGAACATCCTGTATTTGCTAAATCATAGTTCAAATAAGACTAGGTTTGAAATGTCCACTTATAACAGTCACAAAATGTTGCCTAATTAATATTCATTGTAAAAAATACATATATTTATTTCTTATAAGATTCTAATCCAGTAAAAATACTACGCATTAAGTACCATAGATGTTGGTGCTCTCGACTATGACCAACTTGTCAGTTTTGCGATGGTGCAGTAACTCGGGGTGATATGTCTCCTTGCAGGCGCATCTGTCCAGGCTCCAGCTAGGTGCAGAACTGCAAGGTGACACAGAGACCATCCTGAGCAAGGCTATTCGCCTAATCCAGGCGTGTGTGGACGTGTTGAGCTCTAACGGGTGGCTCTCTCCAGCTGTGGCTGCTATGGAACTGGCGCAGATGGTTACCCAGGCCATGTGGAGCAAAGACTCCTACCTAAAGCAGCTGCCGCACTTTACTCCGGACATCATCAAAAGGTGTACAGAGAAGGTGCGTGCAGTCGTTTTACTATCTTAGCTGTAAAAGATTATTAACTGGTTTGTAATAAATAGGCCTTCATTATGAACATTGTTATTAAATAATCAAAAACATAAAACCTTTTAGCTGTGGTTTTTCTATTCATAGCAATGTATATTATAGTTCATTTGCTGTTATTTTCAGCCCCCCGACCCCATTCCCCTAAGAATGTTTTTAATTTGTATATCAGAATATGAATCTATTTAACGAAATACAATAATTGGTCACAAATCAGAATTTAACCTTTTATTTAACGATGTTTTATTTACCACAAATCATGATCAAGCCTTTTATTTACCAAAAATCAGGGTATCTAGTCATGCCCAATAACTATCACTTTATAAAATCTCCATATTTCCTTCTCATTTCCATACCGCTAATTGTTTTACATATATATTTATTGAACTTTTAAAATTTTCACTGTAACTACATCTTAATCTCTGGCCAATAGAAGTTGTTTTTGTACATTATTGTTTATGTAAATTAATTTGAACTTAGTACACAGCACTTACTCTCACTTAATTGCCCTCCCAATAGAATAACAAAGACAAAAATTATATTAACATGTTTGAAAAGAAAAATTAAATATATTGTTGCCACCTAGTGAAAAAAAAATTAAATTAATTTTAAACATTTAGTATTCTCTGTGGGTTGTGTTAAACTAATTGTAATAGTTAAAGAAAAAAGGATTCAAAATCTGAAGAAGAAAAAAACAACCATATATATATATTTTAATCCCTAACCTTCTTTTTTTTATTCCTATTATTAATTTTTACCCCTCTAAGATTTAAATAGCCCGCCTCTATTTCACTCAAACTTGGTCCAGACACCCTGTTCAAGTACTCAAGTTTCAGGGCGTGGAGACGGTGTTTGACATCATGGAGCTAGAGGACGAGGACCGCTCCAAGCTGCTACAGCTGACAGATGCACAGATGGCAGATGTAGCCAGGTTCTGCAATCGTTACCCCAACATTGAGATGAGCTACGAGGTCCAGGACAAGGACAGAATCCACACGGGATCTTCCGTCAATGTGGTGGTACAGTTGGAGAGGGAGGACGAGGTCACTGGACCGGTCATAGCACCCTTCTACCCACAGGTAAAGTAGCACCCTTCTACCCACAGGTAAAGTAGCACCCTTCTACCCACAGGTAGAGTAGCACCCTTCTACCCACAGGTAGAGTAGCACCCTTCTACCCACAGGTAGAGTAGCACCCTTCTACCCACAGGTAAAGTAGCACCCTTCTACCCACAGGTAGAGTAGCACCCTTCTACCCACAGGTAGAGTAGCACCCTTCTACCCACAGGTAGAGTAGCACCCTTCTACCCACAGGTA
>CABFWB010001232.1:16728-45794 GCA_902151455.1 Timema bartmani
GGGGGGCTAAACCTCCCTCTGACTACGACCTTGGAGAGAACACTGCTGAATTCCACAAAAATATAGTGATATATATTAAATGTGAACTTTTGGGTTTACAATTTGGTAGTATGGTGGCCTTGGCTTTCTGTCTTCTTCTCATTGTTTATAAAAAAAATAAGCCATTTTGCACTAATTTTACCTTTGTTTACCAGCTTTTTGTGTGTGTTTTTAATGTTGATGCCCTTTGTTGACAGGTCACCATACATACACATTATACTTCATGAGCGATGCCTATCTGGGCTGTGATCAGGAGTACAAGTTCTCTATCAATGTTGGTGACTTTGAGTCGGCAGAGAGCGACAGTGACAGTGGTAGTAACTAAACAGCCAGTTGCCTCGGTGCAAATATATTATTGGACAGAGTGTAAATATGGGGAGAAAGAATTTATCTGTAGTTTTTCATTCATAGAAAGTGTTGATCCTATAATCTTTATATAAAATCTTGAACTGTCCATAAACATTTTTTAAAAACCTACTATAGTTTTTTTAATGATTTTATACATGAAATAAGGTACAGCAAAGAGGGATAGATAGAAACCTGCTTTGAGGCTTTGAGCGGTAACAACCAGTTTGCTTCAAGAGGCTCTTTTTCCTATGGCAGCAGTGTAAAGTCTGAACTGTGTTTCTCTTTCCATTGAAAAAGCAAAATTATATTTTATACTTTTATTTGTTCCTATCCATCTTTCCTGTACCTGTTTCCGTGGATAAAATGATGCACCTTAAAGGAGAGAAGAGGTTTTCTTTGAGAGTTATTTTAATTATTGTATTATTTTAGAGCGTTACAGTCTTATACCAGTTTTTCGGAATTATTCAAATAATAATTCAATGTATACGTCTGTGTATTTTATTTTCATTATCTATGTATAAATTGTTTTAATTTTTTATGTATCAAAACATTCTTAAAAGTAATTGAATTACTTTTCTGCTTCCCAGGGCTTTCTTTTTCGTCAAGCTCTCAATTTATGAAGTGTTTGTGTAAATGTGTTCTTTAAAATGGGTTAGGAGAAGTTGAGCCTAAAAACCAGAGACTGGTCGAATCCTTTAATGAATTTCAATCCTTGAATCTATAAAAATGTGCAATTTTATTTAAAATTAAATTAAATTGTTTAAGGCTTGGTGCCATTGACAAATGATATTTTATTGGTAATTTCTATTATGTCATAAACAAGAAAGATTAAAATAATTTTATAGTAAATTATGTCGCTACCCACCTCCATTAAGAGAAGGATGTAGATGAAGTATCTATAAAAAAAAAGACTCCAATAGAGACCAAGAAAGAGATTGGAGGAGCAGATGACAAAGTGTGCAAGTGAGAGTAGAAACATGGAAACAATTAAAGAAGGAAAGAAAGAGAAAGATGCATTTAACTAAACTTACCTGGCCACAGGCTGGAAACTGTTGATTATGATGAGTAATATGACTTATGCGCTTTACCAAAAACATGAGAATGAAATTTGCATTAATCGAGAGTTGGTTCTTCAATATATTCAGATAAATTTTAAACTGGTCTTTTGAAAGTTTTCATGCTCTGGCACTTACACTATGTACATCGTGTTTTAACTCATAACTTTTTTGTTGTTGAAATTTAAAAAAATTAACATCTTTTGCTCATTTTTGTACAAAACAAAATGATATTTAAATACCTAGCTAAACGGTTATTATTTTAACTTGAATAAAAATAAAGAGTGAAAAGGTTGATTTGGTGTAAGTTTGTGAAATTTACAGTGGTTTTTTTTTTACTAATTTTTATTAATTGTTTTAAATATATTTGCTTTTTATTTCCTTCATGTGATATAATTAGTATTACAATTATGTTACTGATCAAAGTTAACATGATACCAGCCTCGGTGGCGTAGTTAGCTAACGCGCTAGTCGTGTTGAGCTCGACCGCCGAGGATGAGGATATCGAGGTTCAAATCTCGGTCGGGTGAACTGGGGGTGGTTTTTCATAAATGGTTTTCCACTCTCCCTCCACGCAAATGCGAGGTTCACTTCCCCTATATTTGACCTTCCCAATTCCTAACCCATTAGCGTAATTAGTACTTAAGCGTATAACCCTACGGGTAGTAAGACGCGGTGCTAAATTAAATTAATTAGTTAACATGATTTTATTATGACTGCCACACAATAAAATGAATGTGTTGAAACTACAGTAAATTATTTTCAGTTATAATCAAACAGTGATGTCAAAAGTTGTCAGACAATTTTTTTATTACCATTTTATCTCTTTAAGTAAAATCTCATTTCACTTTTTGAGGTAGATGTTTTTATAACTCAAACTTTCTAAAAGATGAAACAACAAAAAAACAAGAGAAAGAGGAAATATCTAAAGAATAATAGGACTTGTGTAAAAAAATGCCATATATGTTCCTCTTACATACATACTCCTCTCTGTGTGTCCTATCATTCCTACAAATTTCTCTTTCACTCTTTTTGGAAGTTGTGTTGCGTATTTCACACTCCCTCCAAATGAGTTCCGATAAAATGAAACCATGGTCCTGGTATTAGATGGTAACAATCAGTTTTTTGGTCTATTGGCAGCAATGGGAAGTGTTAAACTGTGTGAAGACGAATATTGACTACATTTTATCCCACCCTCTCTCTTCACTACTGCCTTTGTACTCCAATACTCCCCATAACTTATGGGAGTCAAGGCCGTAGCCAGGGAGGCGTTTTGGGGGTTCAAACCCCTCGCGAAATTTTATCAACAGAATATATATGGCTTTATTTATGGTTCAAACCATATTAAAATTAAGATACAAATACAAATTAGGGGGCTGTGTTACCATAAAAAAGTACTTCAAAGAGCTTCTAGAGGTGTTAAATATTTCGAAATTTTTCTAGCTTTCGGCATTTTGGAGGTTATTTTACCATAAAACAACTTCATAGAGCTTTAAAAAGTGTTTAATATTTAGAAATTTTCCAAGCCTTCGGCAGTTAGTGAGTTATTTTACCATGAAACAAACCATTTCAGAGAGCTATCTAGAACTGTTTATCATTTAGAATTTTTTTCTAGCTTCCAGCATTTGGGGGATGTGCCCACCAAACCCCCCCCTGAAATTATTGGCTGGCTACGGCCTTGATGGGAGTCATGGATTATATACCTGTGATATTACTATGATAAACCCTTCTCACCATTCTAGTGTCCATCCTTTAGACTACCTTTCCACCACTTCCAGAAATTAGTCAAAAATGGGTAGTGGGAGGGGGAAGTGAGTTCACTCTGTGATCTTATTGGCAGAGTGTCAGCTTGTTTGAACCATTTAGATAGCTCCTCTCCACTGGTAATGGCAAGGTCATTGTTTCATGTGCATACTAGTATACCGTCGATCGTTTTCCTTTCTTGCTAATGCTCTACCCTCAGATTCTCTACACCCATCCACATTTCAATTTGTCAAATTTGTTGTTTTTCCACCCTCTCTCCATGCTATTGTTCATGTTCTTTTCTATCCCCCTAGGGTCTATTCACTTAAGAGACATGTCAGGCTCAGAGCATTCTTTCACTCTGTCCAGGCAATACCCCTTTGTTCTTATTTTCCTTCTGAGGACTATCTGCTTGAGAAGTCAAGTTGAATGTGTTTTTTTTTTTACATCTCTCCAAGTTACTGTCTAGTGTTCTTTTCTCCTCTCCTTGGATCCATTTGATGTTTTCCCTCCCTCTCTCCATACAAATACCAATCCCTTTCTTCACTAAACCTAAAATATTATTAATTAGTAGCAAAGAGATTATTAAGATTTTAGCAAGGAGAAGATTTCCCAATACAAGATGGAGTTTGAATCCTCAAGTGAGGTAAGTCGTATATATGGCAGAGGGTATTGAGAATGTTTTCCTAACTGAAATTCACATAAGGTCAGTCAGTAAGTCAGTTTTCTTCCACAACTACAATGCTCAATACATTTTTAAAAACATTGTTACTAGAAAGAGAAAGATTAGGGTTGATTCCTAGGCACAGACAAGACAGCCCATATACCCTAGTGTTAATAAGTTGAGCTGGGTGATTAAGCCCAGGCAGTTTAACACCATACTTTTATAGCTCGCAATTTTTAAGAATTTAAAAAAATATATATATTTTAACAAAAATAATATGTTGTAATGTAGAAACTGCCAAGGCTGTAGTCAGGGAGGGTTTTGGGGGTTCAAACCCGCCATCCACCCCCCCCCCCCCNCATAAAAAGCTTCTAAAGGTGTTTAATATTTATATTTTTTTTTCTAGCCGGCAGCATTTATGGTTTTATGTTGCCATAAAAAAAAACACTGCTTATGTATTTTATTTTCCCGCTTTTGGGCGGAAGATCAGGCACCAAATGACTGCCGGTGCTTGGAGCTAGTAGAGAGGTAGATAGACTATTGGTTGCTTGTGACGAAGGGGAGAGATGCAGTAGGGGGGAGGGGGGACACTACTGATGTTTTTACAAGATGAGGCGTGAAAACAATCCTTAAAATAATAAGCATTAAGAAGTGTTTCAATTTTTTTAAATAATGTTGACAATGGATTGAAGGATAAATCCTCTAATTATAAAACTGATTCTGTGCCTTGCTCATTGTGTCACTGTATGAGGGGGATAAGAGTAAGGGCGGCACAATTTAAATGAAATGTACCCACATTTGAAATAAGGTGTATTGGGAAACTATTTATAAAAAAGCCCCCTCAGTCCAGCTGACATGGATTTGCACCCTGACCTACATGTCACAGTAAACCAGACTAGACAAACTTGATGCCCCAGTCAATGTCTCCAGTGATGAGGTTGGGAGATCTAATACCTTGAGGTCGAAAATAAGAGAATTAAGTCTCGAAGGATATTTGGACCAAGGCCAGCCTCCTATTCTGTTCCCTAGGACCCTAGTTCATCCCGCAGGTCGGCCGAGGAGGGTAATAGTACACCACCAGGGCCTGTAAGTCGAGCGTGGGGACGCACGCGGCGTGACCTGCGACACACTCCTGCTCCTTTGTTCGACGGTGTCGGAGGTGGAAGGACACTTGCCCTTTGACGTCATCCAACGAGTGCTGGGTGCGTTTTGGATTACCTGCGCTCAAAGCTTAACTAGCGCCATCACTGTTACCCTCTGCTGAGTTAAGGCTACCATTCGATGAAATAAGATATAACTGTCACAAACTGATTTTATCCTCAATTTGTTAAATTAATTGACACAATTTGAAATTTAGATTGATCCAATTAATATATGTTAGTCAAGCAAGTTGCTAAAAATAAAATCTACTCTATGGCTTGGACAAGCGCAAGAAAATTAACTTTGGCAATTTTTCGCCTGGGTAAGATTTGTATATTATATGATATGTACAGTCTATTATGTGTAAATTTATTATAATTATTTATTATTATTATTTATTATTATTATTATTATTTATTATTACTACTACTACTACATGGTGGCTACAGACAGGGAAATCCTGGAAAAGTCAGGGAATGTTTGAATGACAGGGAAAACAGGGAAGTGTCAGGGAATTTAACTAAAAATAAGGAAAAGTCAGGGAATTAAAAAATATGTCTAAAAATCCCGTTAATTTCGCAACCAAACACTAAAACAAAAGTTAATAATACCTAAATAAAATAACATTTTAATTTTTAAAATAACTGATAAAACTGTTTATGTTTAGTAGATACAAACTTTTTTAATATGTGATCAATAATAAATAAAACAAGTCATCATCCACCATTAAAACTGCAAAAAAGTAGTCAGGGAATTTTGTAAAATATGTTTTGTAACCACCCTGTACTATTATTATTATTATTATTATTATTATTATTATTATTATTATTACTGTAACATTCACGTCTTACTACCTGTTCGAGCTATTCCCTATACCGTGTGTATTTAATTACACAAGTTGAAAAGGGATGGGGAGTTTCGAATTGACAAGAAACGTACCTGCATTTTCGTGGAGGTATTGTGATAAACTGTTTAGTAAAAACTATCCTCGATATAGCAGGCTGGGGTTTGAAACCCAACCTCTGTGTCACCGACTAGATGAGCTTGACCTCTAGTACGTATACCCAAAGGTGCTGGTATAACTGATATTGTTTCACGTATAGATCTACATAGTTCATCCACTGGAAGTTCGACAAATTATTAATTTTATATTTTCGGTAAGATTCTTCCAAAGTGATCTTGCTAGACGTGGAAACTTAATTTTCTTTAGAAATTAATTAGAAGCTTCCCTTCCTAATGTGTAGCGCCCTCAATAGTTCTTTTCTTTGACTCACGCCTTTGATACATAAATAAGTTTAGAATATAAACTTTTCTCCAATCAAATCTATATATATTTTTTAATTGTTACAACAATGATGGCAATTGGTTCTAAGCTTTCCATAAAGTGATGAAAAGAGCACTATTTTCTTGAAACTTAAAATAAAATAGAAATAACTTCCGTAATATTAGCTGGCCATAAATAACAGTGTCAGTGTTTCTAAGTAGATGATCACAGACCCATAACATACTCTGCCTTGAACAAAAGAGTGCTGTACGACATTGTACACACAATAAAAACTGGCTAGCTCCGTGGCAGAAGTTGACTCACTAGATCAAAGGTCCGGATTTCGATTTACGTGTCCAAGTGTCATTTTAAAATAATAGGCTACATATTTTAAAAAATATTTGTAAACTGCAATGTTTCACTATATTGATAAGGAACGTTATCTTGCACCATAAAAGTTATGTTAAATCAGATCTAAAAAACAATGTAACATCGTGTTTAGTATGTAAATATTTGATTCCTCAATATTTAATGTTACCCGCATCGATGGCTGCTTGGTCTGAGGTGTTACTCTCACAATAGATTAGACTGCTGATGACGAGGAGATTGAGGTTCGAATCTCGGTCGGGTGTACTGAACGTATTTTTTTCCAAAATGGTTTTCCTCTCCATGCAAATGCGAGTACACTTCCGTTAAATATAACCCTCTTAAGCCCTAAAACCGTTAGCATAGTACATATACGTACAAACCGAACGTGTAGTAAGACGTGGTGGCTAAAAAAAATATATTTTATTTATATATCACCGCGTCTTACTACCCGTTCGAGTTACACGCTTAATTACTATTTACGCTAATAGGCTAGGAATTGGGAGGGTTAATATAAAGGAAGTGAACTCGAATTTGCGTGGAGGGAGAGTGGAAAACCATTTAGGAAAAATCACTTCCAGTTCACCCGACCGAGATTCGAACCTCAATTTCCCCGTCCTCGGCAGTCGAGCTCAACACGAGTAGCGCGTTAGCTAACTACGCCACCGAGGCGGGTTATATATATATATATATATATATATTTTTAATGTTATACTAAAATATAGATATATGTTGGCGTAATTTAATAAACATCATGTTTTAGTAGTTTTAAAAATGAATCTCTAATATTTTTAATAAACATTTAATGTATTCCGTCTGCTAAAACGTTACCTTATTGTCGTTTTGCTCGGACTTAATATTGCAAGAAGAATGTTCCTATGTGCATGTGCAAATAAAGACGAGACTGTGAAGTTTGGGGGTTGTAAGACGAGATCAGAGGTCACACTGGCTCCTTGTCACGCTCTGTTGATCCAGACGCTTGTAAGACACCGTTTCAGGAGCAAGTACAGTAGCTCCATGGCTTCTTTGGTGCTGACTGACAGCTCACAGCTGACTTCTGACAGTCAACATTTAGGTGTATACCTAAATGTTGACTGTCAGAAGTGACAGCTGCTAAACACATGTTTTTTGCAGATCATATGGTTCGGCGTAGGGATACATAATTTGGTCTGGTAGCTTTTCAAAGCCATCAGTCAGCACCAAAGAAGCCATGGGGCTACTGTAGTCAGCACCGCCAAGACACAGGGTCACACCTATCTCACCTATGACACCCACCTGTCTAAAACCTGGTCATCATTAAACCACCCCTCGGATAGCGCGCATCTTACAGTGGGATAGTAAGAGCCGTCCGTATCTCACAACTGGCAGCTCTTTAACATCCGACTTCTCTCCCCATGTTACTTTCGTTACTGCAGTTTTAACATTTCTCTTTGGATTTCAAGTTAAAATATAACTTCCCTTGGATCCTTAAGTTGACATATTTTTTCCTTGGTGATAAACTTTATCAGAAAACAAATTAATACTTAATAGCCTACATCAGGGGTCGGCAACAAACAGATTGCGATTGAAATTTTCCGTCAATCGCGTAAGAAAACAACATCGTCACAAAAAGGCAGGCTTACCTTCTATTATTCCACTTTGGTACAGCTTATAAGATAGGGTCATAACATAATCCGTCAAGGTAAGCCTGCTACCTTTTAGGGTAACTGAGTGTACATTTCAGTTATTTTATTTATTTTATATAAGTTAAACGCAGTGACATAAGTTTTGGAGGAAATATTCAATTGAAGGAATAAATATAAACTGTGTAGAAAAAAAATTAAATTAAAAGTAGAGTGGAGAAATGAAGGGTGATTGCGAGACCTTTGATAAAAGTAGAAATATATCTTGGTCCAAAAAGGTTGCCGGCCCCTGGCCTACATTATATTCAAAGAGAATAACCTTGGTTAACGTATTTAAGACGTCAGTCTTGCAATAGGTGTCAATTTTTTTTTAAACGCTCTTGATGCCTGGTCGAATGTTCAAAATTATAAAATTAAAATCACTGGAGGTAGCTAATAGACGACAGATTAAAAAACTATGTAAGTACAATTTGTACATACATCTTTCGACCTATGTTCAAAGAATGACCGTCCCAAATTTCGCCAAAATTGTTCCACGCATTTGACAGTTATCGTGGAACAAAGTAATGAAATGCCACATGGTCAAGTTAAAACAGAACCTCGCTTCGCTCCGTCAGTTATTACAAAACTTATTATTTCTACTGTCATATATTCATGCGTCAAGTCATGTAGTTATTGTCATTGTTGATAGACAGTATCAAATACCTATAAAATAATACTAACACTATTGTAAAATGTTATCACTGTTGACCACAAAAAAGTATGTACTGTGTTTTTTAAAGGCTCCTCACTACCAGAATCCTTCTAAAGTCAGGTAATAAAGCTCGTGTGGTAAGCGAAGGCTTCATTCGAGGAACACCTATTATGTTGTGTAGTGTTCAATGCACCTGGCTACGAACCCAGGGGTCTCGGGTTTCGACTCCCAGATGTTACCTTGAGTATTTTTCCCGAAAGGTGGAACTAACCCAATGGTTACCAAGGTTTGATTATGTTATGTTAAGATCTTCATTTGTTCCACCCCGTCATATTTCCTTTTATCATCCCCTAGTCTCGCCGGGACATGGAAAGACCCTCCACTGAAAGGATGTACGATTAGTACATTCGGGCGACCCCTACGCAACGGTACATTAGTACTGGCTAATCTCTCCACAAACTGGGCTACGAGTGATTTACTACAGACACGCCTTTATTATTATTATTATTATTATTATTATTATTATTATTATTATTATTATTATTATTATTATTATTATTATTATTATATGGAGGAATAATGTAATTGAGGCTACTAAAATTATTTTAATATTTTGAAAAAAAAATAATCGAAAAATCATTATTTTAAAATAAAAATAAAGTGACTAATGCATAAAGCCGCACTTTAATGCTCTTTCTGATTCGAGCGTATTCGTGATATCGTGTTGAACGCTTTTAAATGATCAAAGGGTCGCGATGACCGCAGAGAGAAAAGTTGTGGTCATAAAACTACCAAATGTTTGAAAGGCTGTAATAAAGTCATTTAAATTTTTTAATCTAAAATACACGATCTGAACAATATCTGCAAATCTATATCAATATATTTAAGCTCTACGGGATATTTAGCTCAGATGCAGGTAAACTGAAATACATAATAGTTCAAGTTGCACTGAAAAAGCCTTGTAGCTTTAAAAATCCAGTATAACAAATAAACAAGTCGGTCGCCAGGGGGGTTTTGAGGGCTCAAACCATCCCCGAAATTTTATGAACAAAATTACTTTATTTATGGTTCAAACAATATACAAATTAAGATAAAAGTACAAATTAGGGAGCTGTGTTACCATAAAAAACACTTCAGATATCTTCTAGAACTTTTTATCAAATATAATTATTTCTAGCTTCCGGCAGTTGGGGGATGTGCCCACCAACCCTCCCGCCCCCCCGCGAAATTATTGGCTGGCTACACCTTGCAAATAAATAAATAAATTTAAAAATACAGTTGCCTAAAAGCTCCGTTCAAGGCTTGATTATCACCCCAAATAAAAAAATAAAAAGGATTTTTTCTACTTTCAAAATGCTTAGAGTTGGGAAAAACACTGGTTCACCCCCCAAATATATAACGCCCCTGTCCCAACTTCAAAGTTTTTAAGGAACTTTAAAAAAAATTTAAATCATATTTTACTGTTGTGGTAGTTTGCTGGCTACTAACAATTTATTAATTTGATTTCTAAAGACAAGACAGGGAGGATGAATATTGAGAGAATGACACAGGAGTCTCCTGGTTAGAGGTAGGGAAAGCAGTACACGTCTTCTCAGGTGAGTATCAAGGTAAGTTTCACACAATCGTTTATATTTATCTCCCAAGTTGGCCCAACCCGATGAGGAGGGTGTTGTTGGGAGGGGCCACAACATCTCAGTGGACGGGGGTGGTACAATGAGACAACATTACTTCGGAAACTGCTCTGTCATCTCCGTTCCAGCTTGTTGAGCCCCACCTTCCAAACTTCTTAGTGACACATTTCAAGGGTGTTCAAACGAGGTCACCTTCAACCAAGATGAACACTTCTCAGAGGTATTTCTTTAACAATAATAATTATATCCCATTCATATGAGAGAACGGAGTTCTAATGAATGTGCTACAAACTTCACTAACACAATAGACCCTTTTATATGAATAGTAGCGCTTATATCAGAAAACAATAGACTCCTTTATATGAATAAAGGTGCTTAAATCAGAAAACAAACGAATGTTGTATTCCGTCCCAGCATCAACAGTAAATACAGGTGTTGACTGAGCTATAATGTACAATAAAGAGGTACTGTTTTATGATATTACTTTGGTACTGTAATCATTTTTAAAAAATTGAAATTATTATTGGTGATTTGTTTAAGTATATTGTCCAAGATGAGGTTATGTTTAAAAATTGTTTGTGAAAATATAAAACAGTTTTATAAATCATTATTATAAACTGAGAACAAAAAGCGAAGTTCAAAAGGGGCAGAGAACCAAACTACCAAGTGTAAAGACCAAAGTTCAAAACCCGTATAGACTAAAGTATCACTGTTGAGAAATGAGATGTCAGTAAACTTATTATTAATAATTGTTTGTTACATTTCAGAATTTAGGAAGCATAGCCATCCACAGAGTGCGGATTAGGAATGTTAGGAAGCATAGTCGTCCCCAGAGTGTGGATTAGGGATGTTAGGAAGCACAACCATCCCCAGATTCAGTATTAGGAGTGTCAGGAACTACAGCCATCCCCAGATTCAGTATTAGGGGTGTCAGGAACTACAGCCATCCCCAGATTCAGTATTAGAGGTGTCAGAAACTACAGCCATCCCAGAGTAAACCATCGTGGAAGTTGGTTGGAGCCAATTACACCACCATGACATGACTTCTGTGTTCTTGGTGCTGTTCGGTCTCTGTAACTGTAGTAGTGCATGCTTGGAGGTGCCTGGAAATCCAGCTTGAATATCACGAAGTCTCCTACGTTGTCCCTGGACACCTCATTTGTCACTGACCATCCCCTTGTGAGAGATATGCAGATGAGATTATTCTTGTGAAGAAAGATCTGCTTATCCCGTACTAATGCGGGGTAATACTAGGCGTGGCGAGAAGGTGATGTGCCTTCCGGAAGGAAGTTCTGATGCCTTGGCTTTCAAAGCTAGGGAAACCCGGAGTGCTTCTGTTTCAGCTGGTCGGAGGGAGGTCCATGCTTCAACTGATGTACGAATATCTAGGTACCCTTGGAACCCTCTCAAACTTCTGGCTTACAATGACCACAACACATTGGTACCGCACTAAGTTGAGGACAGTACACTTCCACAGGTTTACACCCTATACCTAAATACACTACACATGGAAATAACCTTGATTGAGCTTATTGGGAGGCGCCTTCTAATTGTATCCTTTCTTGTGTTGACATTAATATCTGGGGCACGTGTTAAGTTTAACTGTTCACAGCAGTACTTATAACAAACACGTGTTGGTTTCAAGTGCTTACATTAATATCTTGAACACGTGTTTGGTTGACAGTGTACCTAGACCATTTGTTGGGTTCAGATCTTTCAGATCTTGAGATTGATCTCGTGAATACGTGTCATAGTTCTAGCTAGAGTCCGTGTTGAGTTCACAGTTCTATCTGGGGAACGTGTTGAGTTCACAACTTCTATCTAGGGAACGTGTTGAGTTCACACTTCTATCTAGAGCAGAGTTGTCGAGCCTCAGCTGGAATGTTGTATTTCACGCGGGATTGAGAGCAGTTACGTCCTTCCCTATTGGAAATGAAGAAAGCTGGGTGGGAGGACATCACCTAGGAGGTGGTTGCGCAACCGCCAAGGGTGGGTGGACTCCCAGTGTCGGTGGCAAGCCCTCTTCAAAGTATATTTAAAAGAGATTTTATTCGCAGATGCTGCGTTTCAATTGTACGATTCTGACAGTCTTGCTCTATTTCACAAACTGGGTCGCTATTGCGTCTAGTTTTCCGTCGACATTCTGCTAGTGCCAACATAGCACACAATACCGTGCCAAAATAATTATGTTGTGATTTAGCGTGCTCTTTCAGAACACAGGCTGTCATATCACGACTTACTCTGGACCAACACACAGTTTACTAAACATAGAACTGATAACTGTAATATTTTGTATCGTATTAATAAATTCATGTGTTTATACCCAGTTAACAACTTTAGTAGACTACTTTAAAATACATACATCCACTCAATCGATTACTTTATTTTATTAGCACCACGTTTTACTACCTGTTCAGGTTATACTATACTAATATAATATACTAACTACACTAATGAGGTAGGGATGATAAAGGTTGAATTTAGAGGAAGTGTATCCGCATTTGCGTGAAGGAGGAGTGTAAAACGATTTTTTTAAACCACAATACACCCGACTGGGATTTGAATCCTGATCTCCCTGTAATCGGCAGTCTAGTCTATAAACAAGATAGTGACGCCTTAGACCATGCTGCCTCCGAAGCAAATTTCGACTGCTTAAAAATGCACACATCCGCACTAATATGTTTACGTCAACACACATTTTTTCTACATTCACTCGATTACTTCACATACTTAACTCACTCAGTTGTGTGTACAGTAGCCCCATGGCTTCTTTAGTGCTGACTGACACCTCTGAAAAGTTACCAGACCAAATTATGTATCCCTACGCCGAACCATATGATCTGCAAAAAACATGTGTTTAGCAGATGTCACTTCTGACAGTCAACATTTAGGTATATACCTAAATGTTGACTGTCAGAAGTCAGCTGTGAACTGTCAGTCAACACCAAAGAAACCATGGGGCTACTTTATGTCTATTGATCTAAGGGTCCCAGATTTGATTCCTGGCATGGTAGTAAAATGTATCATTGGTGAATTGTTTGTTTTTCTCCTTCACAATGATGAATAATTAACGGCCAGAGACTGAATGTTGTATCTGTTCTAGATTTAATAAGTCGTGTGTTGATATAATCAGTCGGTTCAAAAGATACACGTTAAATATCTCAAATAAATTTAAAAAAAAATAGAGATTACTTCAAAATGCATATATACACATTCATTAGAGTAAATAAAAAATATTATCACGTCATATGAATAATTCAAACTAAATGTATCTGATTCCATTTTACTACTTAAACCGGAATGTGTCCACACAAATTTAACTAATTTAACAGAAATGTTGGTGACCTGGCGGTCTAGGGGTAAGGTGTCGGACTTCTGTGCTGGGGGTCCGGGGTTCAATCCTCGGTCCCGGCACAGATTTATCTGATTGCCAAACCCTTCCTTCACCTCTGACAAGACGTGTATTAATCAAAACTTGTGAATGTGTGGAATGCCAGGCCTCCACCGTGGTTCGGATCCCACGTTAAACTGTAGGTCCTCCATTTCATCTCACAATCACCCAACCGTTACACATTAGCGTAAGCGCGTATAACCCGAACGGATAGTAAGACGCGGTGCTAATAATAATAAACAGAAATGTACTAAGCACACACTATAACTTACATGTATTGATTCTCAATTGATTACTTCAACAAACATGTATTGACACCCATTTAAATATTCCACAGTACATGTATTGACACCCATTTAAATATTCCAGAGTACATGTATCGACACTCATTTGAATATTCCACAGTACATGTATTGACACTCATTTGAATATTCCAACAGACATGTATCGAAACCCACTCAGCCCCATAATATAAACAATGGTTGACTCTAAAACTGTTTTTTAAACCAGTAGTCCTATGATCTCCTTCACCAAGGTTTATATTCTAGCTAACCTAAATTATCCTCTCAAGTATTAAACAAGCATTCATAGAGCCAACACAACTTCATTTTATTATTATTAATAAAATCTGGCCCTGTGAATATCGTTAAATTATTATTGCTACACAAAGGTCATTATTGAGAAGAAAATAAATCTGTGAATGAGAAACAGGGATTCAATGGCTTTGGAAGATATCTGTTTGAATCCCGGGTAAAAAGCTACGTCATATGTTCATACGCCAAATCATATGACCTGTAACTATCACTTTAGACAAAAGTATGAATGCTGATAAAATAATAAAATCGGTAAGTAATTTCATATTATCAATTCTGAGAGAAAATGCATATGTTCCAACATTCATTGTTGTGAACGTGTAGAAAGGCGTCAGTGTAGTATTGTCTGGATTAACGGCGAAGGAGATGTCAGGGTTCGAATCTCAGCCGGATATACTGAGGGTGATTGTTTCTTTAACGGTTAAATGGTTTCCACTCCCCATCCCTATTTGTTGTTTTTCATTCTCTCCAGATGAATTATTGTAAATTCCCCTAAAGTTCACCCTCCTCGTTTTGTTTGCTTTAATTGATGGTACAGTCCGGTTGTATTAAAACTTTTTTGTTCGCGTACTCCCAGATATAATTTCTATTCAACCCTGAACCCCAAAGTGATTGGCGCTTAATGCAAGTCATACATACTCTATAATCTACATCTAGGATAGAGAGGTAAAGAGAGAGAAAAATGGCGTTCCCAGATCACGTGTTATTTCGTCCGGGTCTCTCAATTTAACCCTAAATCTGGCCTGATTATTCAGTGTTTAGTGTTCAGTGTTTTAAGTACTTGCACCAGTGGTCACGTGGGAAAGGCTTCAGTCTCGTCTAGTATGGGTTGGGTAATTAATTATTAGGATATCGGGACTATAATCCAGTGTACTGTATTTTTATAAGTAGTTTCCTCTTTTACATCCACGCTAATGCGGGTACATTACTTTTCAATTCTATCTTCCTTATCGTAGACCATTGATGTGAACATACGGAAGCCTTGAAGGGTAGTAAGACGTGGAGAATTTAAAAAAAAATCTCCATATATAGTGTTTTTGGATTTAGGGTACAGGCGTAGGGCACACACTTTCCTTATTTCCTACCTGGATGTAAACTGGGTCTCTCTGGTCACGAATCAGTTACGCTAACCACGTAACCAAAAGCTGCTGGCTACGTCCAGCTTGAACTGGATCCAATGTATTTCTATTCAACGGCTGTGGGCTAGTGATTTGCGATGGAGCACTGAGTTTTGTTTACAATATTGCCGCTTGATTTTTGCCAAGAATTCGCTAGCGCCGCCCACAGATTCAGAAATACACTAGGAGCTAATAACAGTCCTAAGAGTTAGTGAACCCACTCTCTTATAACAGTCTTTCACACCCCGGTTGCAAGGCGCAGAGTAGAAGGGAGGTACACACTTGTTGAGAACCAATAAAACGAGTGTTATATCCGCATATTTTCACTAATGAGGGTAAGGAGGAGGAAATTTGAAGTTAGAGGAAGTGTTCATTTAGGAAAAATCGACCTCAAAACCAAACCATTCTAAGTTCGAACACCGACATTTTCATCAACGGCAAACCAAATAAGAAAAGTCTGACGCCTTTTACCATGTGGCTACTAACGCGTTACTGTTTTTTTTAGCAATATTTTTGTACAATTACGATAAAATATTCAAAAGTTTTTATATGAAAAAAACTATTTTGGTTTTGAAGTTTACACATTTAGTACAAATCTTATTTAAGACTTAATCTAAGGCAAACGGCCAATTAGGGTAACTGGAAGGCACTACTCGTATTAACGTGAAGATAAAATAGGAAAAATAGACACAAATAAACCTGAATTGGATTTGAATTCCGGTCAGTGGTGACCAAAGTGTGATGCAAGTTTAACTTTTAAAACCCCTCCAGTCATAACCCCACTTTGATATTCTGGCCAGTTTATTTAATTAAATGTTAATTGCTCCAAACCATTTATCATTTTAAAAATATGGTTATTATTAGTTGTGAGATTTAGCGAACACATTATAATCGAATATACGGAAATATAATCAAGTCATTCCATACACTGTAAAGAGTATAATTGTGTCACTTTTTTTAGGACCATGTCTTACTACCCGTAGGGAAGTGTATCCACATTTGCGTGGAGGGAGGGTGGGAATAATGTTTAAGGAAAACCACCCTCAATACACTCGACCGTGATCGAACCACTATCTCTCCATCTTCAGCAGTCTAGTCTATTGCGAAAGTAGCCCCTTGAAAGCGTGCAGCTACCAAAGAGGATAAATATTGCATAACATATAGAAATATATATTTCCCCTTTAGCAGTGGTGTATCAACATACACATCGGCAGTCAAGACAAAGGCATCAGTCACGTCTTGTTTGGTTTGTCAGTGACGTAGAGGCTGTGGTTCAAATACCTGATTAGTGAATTAACGTGATTTTTCCTAAATGTTTTCCCATCAGATGGAAATGCCGTTAAACTGACTCAAATCTCTTTCCTCCTCATTCTTAGCTCAGTTGAGTTGTAAGTCACGGAGACGGTAGGACAGAAACAAATAATAAATAGGTGGCTCCAGGACTGTATATTATGTCTGTTATGTACTAGGTAGTTTATAAAACGTGTGCTGATACAATCATTTGGTTCATATATTGCAAGTCAATACCCCTCATAAAATAAACCAGTGACCACCGTAGGGACGCAAATAAGTACTGTCGATTCGCCTGCAGTGTTTATCCTATATAACCCACCGTACTTTCAAGGAAGGCTGGTTGTCTATCCTGGCAGGGTTTTGATAATTGAGCAGCTGTTGCCGGAAACAATTCAGGGGAGTATTTATGTGTTAGGTTTAATAATAATAATAATAATAATAATAATAATAATAATAATAATAAGCACCACGTCTTACTACCCATTCGGGCTACACGCTTAAGTACTAATCATGCTAATAGGTTAGGAATTAGGAGGGCTGGCTATAGAGGAAGTGAACCCGCATTTGCGTCAAGGGAAAGTGGAAAACTATTTTTAAAACCTAGGTTCACCCGAGCGAGATTCAAACCTCGATCTTCCCGTCCTCGACAGTCTAGCTCAATATGAAACTAGCGCGTTATCTAACTAGAAGTGTGTCTAGGTTGTATAACCCTTTCTGTCAGAATTCGTTACTCATAATCTTAATCCTTACGTTGAGTGTATTAATATATTTTATAACGGTCGCATATCATTTTAACCACGTGATTCTTCTTCATACACTTTTTGATATGGATTTTTAATAACTATCCGACCAAGTATCCCGTAGATTTAAACTCATAAGGACGGTAGAATTTAGATAAGTACATCCGCATTTTAGAGTAGGGATATTAGGAAATATTTAAAAAAAATCAGTATACCGGTAGGGATGTGGTATTAAAATAAAAGTGTCCCCAACTTTAGGTAGCAGTATTGAAATTTTATCAAGGTAGTAAACATGTTTTTTTTTAATCTAGTAATCAAACACATAGCCTTTTATTAGTACTGTAAAAATAATAGCGTGTCTGGGCTACACCAATCTGTAGCTCAGTTTTTGGCAAGATTAGAGTAAGAATGTACCTTTGCCCAATAGACGTCTGAATGTACTAATCGCACATCCTTTTACGTGGAGGCTCTTTACATGTCCCGATGAGATTATTGTTAATTTGATGGTGTGGAACCAATGAAGATTTTAAACTTAAATTAAACCTAACTAACCAAGCTCTGGTGACCATTAAGAATTAATAGCCAGAGCTATTATTTATGCTTATTAGTAGGAATTACTCCACTAGATATCATATTCTGAAAATTGAAAAATGACACCTGGACACGGGTCCCGGGTTCGATTCCCGTGTCCAGGTGTCATTTATCAATTTTCAGAATCTGGTGACCGTGGTAATTATTCCCTTTCCGAGAAAAATAGCCCGGAAGCATCCGA
Source organism: Timema bartmani (assembly GCA_902151455.1). Classification (NCBI taxonomy): domain Eukaryota; kingdom Metazoa; phylum Arthropoda; class Insecta; order Phasmatodea; family Timematidae; genus Timema; species Timema bartmani. The sequence goes on from CABFWB010001232.1 coordinate 35,202, forward strand.
GAATTGAACCCAGAACCTTTATATCAGCACCCAGGGGCTCTGACCACAGCATTAATGATATTTTCACTCATATTAAAATCCTGCAAAGTATAATTACCTGGCCATATTATAATATAATTATGTGGGAAGGTATGATGAATATTACTTACAATAGGGCCTACCAGCTTTGATCAAAAATATTTGTTTTCTGTATATTTGGTACCCACCTTTAACCCTGAAAATGAGGGAACTTGTCTTGCTTAGTTATATTTTGGTGAAACTCTGATCAGTTTTTTTTTAATTGGTCAATATCCTCCAGTGCAGCCACTGAGAAATAGGAGTCTATCAATTCTTTAACCAAACGCCTGTTCCTGGTTTTAGTTCAAGTCTTTGGAAAACAGACGCACATCAACCAAAGGTTGTTTCTTTCTATAACGTTCCGATATTCATGTGAGTACTCATGTCAATAACATTATCGAAACAAAAATAGCAAGTAAAAAGTAGTGGTATCGAAAGGAAATTATCGATATTACTAGAGTATCGATACTTTTATCACATTCCTAACGGCTGGGATCCAAACCACGACCTGCCCGTCATAGGCAAACCAGAGTAGATGGACCTGACATTTAGTCTGTGCAAACCACCAAGAGGAAGAGGAACTTAGGAAGAAGGAGGGTTTAAATATTAGATGATTTGAAGGATAGAAGAACATTCTGGGAGCTACATGGCGCAATGGTGGTCTAAGTTCACAGACAAAAGGAATGGACCTGTCGTAAGACAGAACACCTAATAATAACAAACACCAATGCGGGTGCCTTTAAGTCTCATTTCCCTTCAGTCCACCCTACCATTCATTATTGGTGGATACTAAGGACTCTTATGCAGGGTAGAACCTATATTACAGCGGCAATAAGTTGATTACGTGAATACTGAGACTTCAGACGCCGTCCTCACTATCTTAGTCGGGAGATAGCAAGACACATCCAGCCACCGAGTGAGTAAACACATACAAACATTTAATCACCGACACATTAGCTATATACACACACAATACACATTATATAATTCGCAATACAAACTATAAACACCCGCACTGGTAGCTACGTGGTCCAAGGTGTCAGGCTGAACATAGACTGGATCGCCTTTGATGGGTAGATTTGAATCTCAGACAGGTACAAGTCTGTTCTAGTCTAAATTTAATTTATCTAAATTAGTTTTCCCATCCTCTCTACGCTAATGCTGATTCCATTTATCTGATTAACCTTCTTATACCTTCACTATGGATTAATCCGTCAAATAACTGCTGTGTTTGAACTTTTTCACTAAAAAAAATATGAATTTATAAAGTCGTATTGTAGTAAAATCCATCAAATATTCAGACTTTTATTTATGTTTGTTAATATTCAATGGTCAATTAATTTCATTATATACATCAACTATTTTTTTATGACCACGTGAACTGTCTTAATAGCTTCCATAGAGTCAACGGCTGACGTAAATTGTACATTTATTGCGGCTTCGTTATTTAATTTTTGGTACGATAATCCTCAAAGTAAGAAAACAAAAATAAGATTTGTTTCGTAGAGTTTAAAAAGTATATGAAAAAAAAATGTCAATTTCTAATCACGACTTCCCCTTTGAATATTTTTGAAATTTAAAATTTTGAGGCTCATTATTGATGTATAATATTTCATTTTCTAAATATATATATAACTAGGGTGTGTAGAGCTCCATAAATCTTTGTGGAAAGAAATCACCTCACATTTTAAATATATAGAAAATAAAATACCCAACATTGCACTAACCGGTGAGTACGCAGACTAAGTTGTCAGTCTTGTATGGTCTAGTTTGCCGATGATCATGAGGCCAGTGTTATAATCCCGGCTAGATGTATAATTAGTGGGATTTTTCAAAATGGTTTCCCACCTTCCCCCTACGCAAATGCAGGTTCATTACTTCTAAGCTCTACCATTTTTATACCTAGTCCATAAGCGTAATTAAATGCAAGTAGCCCGGTCGGGTAATACTTTTAGTACTCAAGCGCAAACACGTGTTGCCCCTTAGAGACAAATATTGCCACCCCCAAACTTGAATACTTGTCACCCTCTAGCGCAAATACTTGCTGCCCCCTACAACAAACATTTGTCTCCCCTAACTTAAATACTTCCCTCCCTTAATCTCAACTAATTGCCTCTCCCAAGGTCAAAGACTTCCCACCCTCCTAACCAAGGCCCAAACAAGCTGATCCGTGACTCATGCATGAACTACAACTGTTGGCAGCTGTTGGTAGTAAGCTTTAATTAGTACACGATGTCATGAGGGGTGGTACCTTGATTAGTTCGTCCAGCCACATCGCCCGATGAAATGAGAATATAAGAAGTATCTATTCAATACTTTATGGTGTGAAAAAATTATTGTCATTGAACATTTTCTTCCTCGTAATGATGCTGTATCTTGACGTTTATGTTCTTTAGAACTAAGAAATGTAAATATAAAGTTAAGAAATATGTAATATAATACATAATTATATTTACAACACTCCTTACTAAAATTAACCATAAACATAACTAAAAAATAATAAAAATTAAAAATATAAGCTTTAAGATTCTGTATGTGTCTACGTCTGCCTGTATGTATCTAGGTCCACAACCGACATAGTTGAATGAATTTAATTCTAACTTGACATTTAGAAGTTATACGGTCATGCCTCGAAGTGAAATTGATATTTTAGTTTTATTTCTAAAATAAAAGTTAATTTACAAATTATGGATTTTTGAAAACATGAAATTTCTGAAAATTGCCCTCGCAAATTTGCTTAAATGGATATCTGATGAGTGTTTACTATGATAAATACAACTGCTAAATTGTTTAAGAAAGAAAATATCATTTAACAGTAGTTTACTCATGACTTAAGTTTAAAAATATTAAATTTAAAAAAATTAACCAACAATTTTGGTCAAGATGTGTACCTAAAAAATGTTCTTACCATGACAATATTTTTTCTGTAGTAAACTTATTTAAAGGGAGCTTACTATTAATCGGATAGCTAGATGCCTGAATAGTAAATATATTCTTTATCACCAACTGGAAATGAACTTGGGTTTACTAATCATGCGGGGCCGACTACTCCAACCGCTATGTCATAAAAATTCTACTATATCTATGTATTGGGGAAGCACTCCCTCTGATTACAACGTACTGCTTCCATTAGCTCGTAGTTATTTCCATTTTCTGATAAAGCACGCCTCCCATTTATCATAATACGTCCTATTTTCTGACGAGGTATCTCTTTCATTCGTAATTAAGTATCCCCTACAATATTTTATAAATATCTCTTTCATTTTATGACAGGAGCCATTTGTTTATGAAGTGCTCCTATTTTCTGATTGAGTTTTCCTTTCATTAGCTTAAGAATCATCCCTTCCATTTCTGACTAAACATCCCTTTCAAATCTAGCAAATTAGTAATTAGTTTAAGATACGCCCCTTATATTTCCTGAAGAAGTTCCCCTTAAATAGTTTAAGAATAGCCCTTCTATTTTCCGATGAAGCTCCCTTTCATTACATCGAAGAAAATTCTTTTCCATTTTCTGATAAAACACGCCTTTTTAATTAATAGTCAACAGTAAACTATGGCGGAGAAAAGTAGGCCTATACATGTAGCTCTATCTGGGCCTAAGTCTGTTCAGCGTAGGAATTGTTTTCTGAAAGGCCTTTTTCCATACAAGAACTCTATCATATAGTAGGATATTGGTAGGAAAAAAGACCTTTCATAGAGTAATTCCTACAGTGAATAGAGTTTAGTTTCCTTTATCTACTACTTCACGAACGTTTTGGGGGTGCTTGCAAACTTTCGCCACTCAGGAATGAATGTGGACCAGCTACCCGGAGGTTAAACCCCACTCACGATTGAGACACTTGTCAGTAAACATAAATAGCTCCTTAGTGGAAAATGTATAAACTTAACATTATTGTGAGTTGACGAAATAACGAGGGTCAAAACTTGATAAACATCCTGCTTGAATGTCTACATCAGAAGAGAAAGTGTTGTTTTGATGTTGCAGTAATCACGTTACTTTTGTACACTTGCATTAAGTTTAATGATTTAAGCCTGATATTACACTAATTACATTAATGGCCAACTGTATATTGTTTATGAAAAATGTTAACAGTTATGTGGCTTCGTACCGTGTTTTTTTTTTTTAAGTTCATGGAATAATTAATCACTTTTTTTCAGCACCACGTCTTACTATCCGTTTCGGTTAAACTCATATGTACTAATTATGCTAATGTGGTAGGTACGAGACAGGTTAAATTTAGAGTAAGTGTAACCACACTTGCGAGAAAAGAGAGTGTAAAACAATTTAGAAATAAACCCCCCCTTAGTATACACCCGACCGGGATTCCAACCTAGATCTCTCCACCATCGGCAGTCCAGTCTATTGCGAGAATGGTTCCATAGACCATGCGACCACCAAAAAGGGTTTTAACGACCTAATCTATGGAATAGGACGGAGGGATGAATTGTAAAACCCGCATCGGTGGGAGCGTGAACTAAATGTCAGGTTCGTATACTATTTCTGGATAGTGATGGGGAGGTTAGCTTTCAAATTATTATCGGGTGCATCTGGGGTCAGTTTTCCTAAATGATTTTTCACCCTCCCTCCACACAAATTTGAGTACACTTCTTATAGTTATTAGTTTACTTCCCTAATTCCTACCTCATTTGCTTGGTTATAATACGCGCGGCCCAGATGGGTAGTAAGACGTAACGTTGCGAGTGGGTGGGAAAACCACAGGAAAAAATTAATTTATAAAAAAAATTCCTCAGTATACCCGTCCGGGATTAGAACCTAGACTTTCCCGTCATCAGCAATCCATTTTATTTAGAGCCTGACGCATTAAACTCCACTACCACTGTTGAAGATAGCAGTGGATGTTTTCTGACACTTTAGCCAAGTCGGTCCGAGTCCAAGGATCAAATCCTGGAATTCCTTGGAATCTTCGGCCTGGGGACTGGATGTTGTATCTGTTCTACTAGTAAGTAGTTGGCTATCGTGTACTTATATAGAGCCTAAACAGTGCTTAGAAAGTGCAAGTTAGATACAAGTATTAATAATAATAATAATCGTAAAAAGTGACTTCTACACGTACCAATGGGCATGAGGACATGAGGAAAAAAAGTGTCAGTCTCATCCTGTCTGGTTGGTTGGTGAAGGCTATAAATCCAGCCGAATGTAGTAAGTTTTTAGAAAATCTCACTCTCTTTCCACGAGGATGTGGGTACACGTCCTCTAAATTTACCCTCCTCAACTGTACCCCAATAGTGTAAATATGTGGTAGTCCATACAAATATTAAGATACGGAGTATGGCTGTAAAACAAAGAGCTTGGTAGGCATAATTGATATGGGAAGTGCATGTGTGATATTAGTAATTTTATTTCCAGATCTGTGAAGAGAGTTTGGTCTTGTCGTGGATGTAGTTTAGATATATTACAAATTTTATATTTTGATTCTTTTCGAGTATGAACTCTTAGATAATATGTGAAGAGAGTTTGAACTTGCTGTGGATTGTCTCTTGATCGGTTATAAATGTTTTCATTTGATATGGGTGAAATCAAAATTTGTGAAGAAAGTTTAAGCAAGACAAAGCTGAACTCTAAAGTTGTGAAGAAAGTTTAAGCTAACTATGGTATAAGTCCACTTATGTCTTGTTATGGATGGGTAACCTTGTAAACTTAAAGAGGACGAACTCCAAACTTTGGAAAAGCTCTCTTGTCATGAACTTACACTATTTCTGCGTCCATATCTTGAACTTGTGGATAGACTTAAACATCTTTGAATAGAGCAAGCCAGTCTACTTACTGCATGGTAGAACACTGAAAGGGATTGAAGAGATTTAGAAATCCCGCATTATTTAAGAAGTTGTTTGATATTTTAAAATATTGTTTTCAATAAAATGTAGGAGAAAATTATAAACAGATTTCTGATCACTTAAGTTTAAATTTTGAATTTAGAGTTTTTAAGAAAAATCAACAACGATATACGGGAGAATTTGTACTTTTTATATTAAAGCAAAAGGTTAGAACTCTATATCAATCCTCTATAAATTAAAGCCATATTTTTATAGGGTCACAATAGAACATTTTAAGATAATGTGAAGTGGTTTTATAGAATTTTATATAATATATCACATAATTTTAAAACAATTTGTCTTTATAAATATATACGGGATTTTTAAAAGTCTGCAACGCATGCATATGCTCTCCCATCAATGATTTCGATTATATATAATGGTTGAAACTAAAGGGAAAATGCTAAATTTTGGATTCTGTTACTGAGAAATAACTCTACCATAATATTCATGAAAATAATAAAATCAGAGCCAAATAAATACACCCATCAAATTTGATTTAATAGTGCAGGCAAAGCTTAAATCAGGTTAGTTTCAAGTTTCAAAAAATACGGTTTAAGTAAAGTTGTTTTTCGAGTGAACACTTTGTTGATGAATTCTTAGAGACCTTATCTAGCAGTGTAAAGAGATTAGGACATTTTTTTAAATAATAAAGACAATCGATTTAAGTAGGAACTTATAAACATGTTTCTTAATAAACCATTGTATATTTCTTATGTACTATTTAATGCGTTACGCATGAATACAAACCCAGTCTAATAGATCTGTGAAGAGAGTTTAAATTTGTCAAGGATGGAATTGAGATGTAGCATTGTAAGGGATCATGACCAAGTCTATAGTCTATATCTAGACATGTAAATGTTGTAATATTGTTATTGGTGGACTCTGAGAGGAGTTGTGTTGTTTACCAGCCGCCATGACACGGTCGTGCTTCCTCATGCGAGGCGATGGCCTTGGTCAAGGTCAGGAACTTTGACATGGGAGCTTTAATTTAGCAAAGTCACTATCGTGAAGATCTTTCAATTATATTGATGAGGGGGAGGAGGGTGAAGATCGGAGAGGGTGATATTTCAGAATGTCATCATCCAACTATTTAGTCTGAGACAAGATGAAGAGGGTTAATAATATTAGAAATAGCTATCAGCGAACTAAACCAACAAAGCTAGTAGAGATTAAAAGTCTCCGTACAACATTAATTTAATCTAGTAATCAAATAAAACAGACATGCCAATATTGTAAAAAGTGATATTTTTGGAAAATCTGATTGTAATGACCTAGAATAAGGTGTGTTTTATGATAATTTGTTGTTTATTTTATCTGCTTAAATCTATTTATAGATGATAGTAAAAGCATGGTTGAAACAATATGTAGGTTAGCTAGACTGAAATTTTTTTTAAATGAATATTTTTTTCTAGAAATCACACGTATGACTGAAAAATAATAAACAATTATTCCAACATCACTCCAAATGAGTGTCGTTTTTCTGCATACTGTATTGATTATAAAATAGGAAAGACGCTGCAAGGACAAGCAAGCTGGACCTCTATAAATACTGGATTGATAACTATAACCAGCTGACCTGGCGGTCTAGGGGTAAGGTGTCGGACTTCTGTGCTGAGGGTCCGGGGTTCAATCCTCGGTCCCGGCACAGATTTATCTGATTGCCAAACCCTTCCCTCACCTCTGACAAGACGTGTGCTAATCACAACTTGTGAATGTGTGGAATGCCAGGCCTCCTCCGTGGTTCGGATCCCACTTTAAACTGTAGGTCCTCCATTTCATCTCACAGTCACCCTACCATTACACTTTAGCGTAAGCGCGTATAACCCAAACGGGTAGTAAGACGCGGTGCTAATAATAATAATAAAACCATAACCAAACACTAAGACCATTCAAGAGCAGAAACCCCCCCATTAAAATGGTAATTGAAGGGTGTTTCTTGGGAGAGCAGTGAGAATCAATGCAGACGTTTTGAAATCCTAGATTATTTAGGAAGTGGTTTGATATTTTTTAAATATTATTTTCACCAAAATGTAGGTGAAACTTCTGACAAATTAAAAAGTTAAAATTTTAAGTTGAAAGGGTTTTTAAAAAAAATGTATGATAACTTACATAAAACCCTACAAAACAAATCTTAAAATGTTTTGTTGTGACACTATTAAAACATGACTATTTGGTAAAGGCTAGGTCTAGGTTTACAACCTTTTTATTTAATCTAAAAAGTACAGATTTTTGCCGAAAAACTTTGTTAAATTAAAAATAACTAAAGGAAAAATTTTAAATTGTTTTTAACTGGTCAGAAACCTTTGATAATCTTCGCCTACATATTGTTGAAAACAATATATTTTTATCTTTTCATTTATTTGTAAAACTCAACGTGCACCTTTTCAACCGACTGATTATTTCAGCACACGAATTACAAACTAGCTTTAATCTATAAGAGAAACAATCCCCACCACCCGGCTGTTAATTCATAGCTTTGTATGAAAGGGGAAACCCAAGTTTTACTAATGATACATTTTTCGGTCTTTCCAGGAATCAAATCCGAGACTCTTAGCTCAGTAGGCAGACACGATACCGACTGAGCTAAGGCGTCGAACGTAAACGATATTAAAACATATCAAACTACTTATTAAATAATGTGGGATTTCTAAAAGTCTGCAACACGTACCATGTAAGTAAGAAGATTTTATTTCCTACACAATGAATGCCACTTACCCTCCCTTTCCCTGCCACCTGACGTGGATATTACTATTATTATTATTAATAATAATAATATTTAGCACCGCGTCTTACTACCCGTTCGGGTTATACGTTTATTATTATTATTATTATTATTATTATTATTATTATTATTATTTAGCACCACGTCTTACTACCCGTTTGGGTTATACGCTTAAGTACTAATTACGCTAATGGATTGGGAATTGGGAAGGTTAATTTAGAGGAAGTGAACCCGCATTTGCATGGAGGGAGAGTGGAAAACCATTTAGGAAACAACCCCCCCCAGTTCACCCGACCAAGATTCGAACCTCGATCTCCCCGTCCTCGGCAGTCGAGCTCAACACGACTAGCGCGTTAGCCAACTACGCCACCGAGGCGGGTANAAGATTCGAACCTCGATCTCCCCGTCCTCGGCAGTCGAGCTCAACACGACTAGCGCGTTAGCCAACTACGCCACCGAGGCGGGTAACCTGGATTTGACTTTTCTGATTGTTTCAATGGTTGTTGTGACGTCATACCCCCTTATACCTGTATCATATAGATAATAATTATACTATATTATAAATATCTTCCAGAACATTAAGAATCGATTTACAAATTACATAGGGCAACCCTCTAGTCTAGACTCTCAAGGCCGATACACACAGAATGCTAAGGTAAGATAATCTAAGCTAATCTAAGCTAATCTAAGCTAAGCAGTGGTCCCTCTTTTCACTCCCAAATTCATTATTGTTTCTTTCTGGTTTGCTCCAGGGAAGTTGAGTTATGATGGCGTTCTCCAAATGTCTTGTTTGAGTTCAGTTTATAGTACTGAGCAAGAAAAGATGTTGCTGTTAGCAGTGGTTTTGGAAGATGGAGACAATTTAGGAGGTGGAGGTCTAACTTGTTCAATTAACGCTTCCATTTTAAAATAAAAACACTTATCAAATATAAAACCTAAATATAATATTACTTAAATACACGTGAAACCAACTGAAAACAAAACTTCAACACTTGCTTAGTTATTTTCACCAAACCAGCACTGCGTCTGTTCAACAAGGAGCCCAAGCTGTGTTGAGCGCATGCGCAACGTAAGATGGCTCAAGATGGGAAAATTGCTCGGCCAGCAATCGGAAAAAACATAGCGCGGCGTAGCAAGGCATAGCATAGCATAGCTTAGCTTAGCTTTCTGTGTGAACCAACACATTTAAATAAATGGTCCGTTATTTTTCTAAAGAGTCAGCAGAACAAATCTTAGCTTAACTTAGCGTTCTGTGTGAATCGGCCTTAAGGCAAAGGTTTTCAAACGGGGGCACGTAAAACTTAAAAAAAAAATACATACAAACCTATATATTTCTTACTTAAAACTTATTACTTAATACCAAATTTTGAATGTAATTTATTTAATTTAATTTAGAGGAAGATTACTTGAGGTACAAAGTTGAAGATAGATGATATCTGGTGGTACGTGAACAAAAAAAGATTGAATACCACTGGTCTAAGACGTCTCTATCACAATATACTAAACTGCCACTAACGGGGAGATTGGGGTTCGAATCATTCTCTTCAGAGCAACGGCTGATGTTGAGCCATATAAAATTTCCCCTCCCCCTCTCTCCTCTCTGGCACCCCTCTCTCTCTCCGGGCAGTCAGCTGATGAGAGAATTATATCCATCTGCGTGATCCTCCATTACGTCGTCCCTAGCAGAACCGGCGGACAAGGCGCCAGGGCGAACGGCGCATAGTTTATACAGCTCGGGCCTGTTCTCCACGTCTTGGCCGCTCAACTTTGCCTCAAATAGTGCCTGCCTTAGTTTAAGGTTGTTCGAACCTGCTAATATTTGATACAACTGGTGGGAATTGTTCATAGTCTTTTCCTGGCCGTCATTTTTACCTCGCTCAGTGCAAATCTTAGCTTAAGGCTGTTCGAACCTGCTAATATTTGATACAACTGGTGGGAATTGTTCATAGTCTTTTCCTGGCCGTCATTTTTACCTC
>CABFWB010001232.1:58329-69714 GCA_902151455.1 Timema bartmani
CCCCCCCCTGAAATTATTGGCTGGCTACGGCCTTGGAGGGAACCACTCAACCTCTTGGGTCAGAACAAGGAACGTAGCTCGTTCGGGGAGTTGTTTAATACTACTCACCAAAAATTAAAAACCTTAGACTGTGTCTTGAAACGTGTTGGTTGAAACTTGTTGATTGCTAAATGGTTTCACACTCTCTCACCATCTAAGTGTGGGTACATTTTCTTCATGTTCTGCCTTCCTCATCCCCACCCTATTAACGTAAAGTGTGAAAAACCTGAACGATTAGTAAGAATCTATGGGGGGAGGAAAACCCCAAATAAAATAGCATCAATTACGAAACTGTGAATTAAAATAACACTTTAAATACAAATTAATGTAAAGTCACGCGATTGGACTCTACATCCCAATTATATCAGTTTGATTAATTAGATATTTAATTTAACCCTTACAATCTGGAGTTTGACCTTCGACGTGCGATAGCATAATTGACAGATAAGTGAGCCAAAAGTGGCACAGATATCAAACTTTGGCCCAGCTTTTCAGTGGTGTCATCAGAATTTAATGAAAACGAGGGATGGGGCCGTATTTAATGGCAATGGGATTCAGTGTTGTAGATAGGGGATAATTAAGGAGGGTTGGAGAGTGGGGGAAATAATCCTCTCTAATTTAAAGGATTTTTTTGCGCAGTGAATGCCTTCAGAGACTATTTAATAGGGTTTTAGTGGTAGTTGAGGCCACTCTACTGTTTGGTTGTCAATGTTTTTGTAATATTATAGCACTCTCATAAATGGCTAGTATAAGTTCAAGAATAAAACCTTGGTTGGTTTTTTAGGAGGGTGGAGTATAGAAGAAATGCAATCTCATTTTCATGGAGGGAGAGTGTGAAATAATTTCTAAAAAAATCATCTTTGTACACCCGTTTGGGATTTGAACCCCGGCTTGTACTTGCACACTGATCTCAAGGTAGATGGTTCAATTCATGGCGAGAACATAAAATTAAACGTGTAACTCGAACAGGTGGTGCTAAAAAAACATAATATATACAAAACTAAGAAGATAGGTTCGTTCTTTTTTTTGTAAAATGTAAATTATTTGTTGGGATGGGAGGGTTGTATTTTTGCTAGATTTAGGCAAAGTTTATAGCGTGTGTGTGTGTGTGAGTGAGAGTACGTGTATATGTATGCATTGCTTCGGTCAGATGGAGTACGGATAAACACTATTTATTCTGTCAACTGGGGCAAGGATGCTCACCATTGCTTTTAGTCAAGGTAACGAAAGGTACAAAATGTACAGTGAAAGCATCTTGGTTCTTCTTCCAAAAGAGTGTGTGTCATCCGTGCATATAATAGCTTTTCAAAATCACCACCATGTATTTTGAGATGCGTTGCATTATATTGTATTGTACTCGTCGCAACATGCCTGCATCAACAATAATTATACAAGCAGCATACAAATTGGCTGTGAGATTGTCTCTATAGGTGACGGGATCTGACTTCCCTCTGATTATTATTAAAGGTAAAGAGCCTTGTGTGTGTGTGTGTTTGTGTTTGTGTCAGAGATACTCTAGTGGTAGTGTGCTGGTTATTAGGTGGTGAGGTCTTTTACAATCTAATATAATGTAATTTGTAATAGGATGAAGGGCATGAATTAGTAACGCACATGGAAATACCTATGGCCAAATCATTCGATTGGATAAAGAACGGAAAAAAAAATCATGAAAAAACAAAAGCAAGTGAATCTTGCACTGACATCCCAACCGGCAGTGTGATATTTTTTCAAATTCCCAAAATATAAATTGAAATATGAAGAAGACATTCAAGCAAGATTGAAGCTCGTTCCTAAAATTTCATGAAAGTATTCAAGCAAGATTGAAGCTCGTTCCTATAATCTTATGAAAGTATTCAAGCAAGGTTGAAGCTCGTTCCTATAATCTCATGAAAGTATTCAAGCAAGATTGAAGCTCGTTCCTATAATCTCATGAAAGTATTCAAGCAAGATTGAAGCTCGTTCCTATAATCTTATCAAAGTATTCAAGCAAGATTGAAGCTCGTTCCTATAAATCTNNNNAAAGTATTCAAGCAAGATTGAAGCTCGTTCCTATAATCTTATCAAAGTATTCAAGCAAGATTGAAGCTCGTTCCTATAATCTTATCAAAGTATTCAAGCAAGATTGAAGCTCGTTCCTATAATCTTTTGAAAGTATTCAAGCAAGATTGAAGCTCGTTCCTATAATCTTATGAAAGTATTCAAGCAAGATCGAAGCTCATTCCTATAATCTTTTGAAAGTATTCAAGCAAGATTGAAGCTCGTTCCTATAATCTTTTGAAAGTATTCAAGCAAGATTGAAGCTCGTTCCTATAATCTCATGAAAGTAATAAAGAAAGATCGAAGCACGTTCCTATGATCTAATATCAGTAATGATACAAGAATGAAGCACTACGCAATAATCTCATGTCTGTATAATGTGTAGAATGATTGATGCAAGATGGAGGCATATTCCCGTCATCTCATGTTCGTAAGGTTCATTTTTTCTGTCTTCCATACCAGAGAAGGTCACACACACACACACACACACATCGGCTGCTGTCACGAGCCAAGTGGAGTTTTGGCCGGACTCTGGTCTATCCCCTCTTCGTGGTCACACGCCCGCACCATGCCAGGCGGCCAACACACAGGGTCATCCTACCGTCCAATGGATAATTCGGCCCAACGGATAGTGTGTCTGACTCTAACCTGACAGTTTTAGCCCAAATGATAATCTGCCCGTCTTTATCCTGCTACATTAAGCCCAGCAGGTATAGCTTAGAATATTTAGCCCAACGAATAGTATGTCCGACTCTAACCTGGAATACTCGGCCTAACAGCGATTGGCAGATCTGGTCCTATTGACAATGGGCCAGACTCTAACTTGGCAGACGCACCCTCACGGGTAATACTCCTGAGTGTAGTCTAGCAGATTCAAACCGGCCTCGATAGTAGCTGCTATCTCCATAGTTGGTTGTTTACTTAAAAAGAAACCATTTTACATCATATTGTCCTATGTTGAAGAATTTACGTATACTGGTATTAATGCGGTCTAAGGCGTCGTGCTCGCCATATACTGGATTGCTGGTGATAGGTGTTTCTAAATTCTAACCTCAGTCTTGTGCAACTGGATACGGCTTCCCAAATGAGATATCTTCTAGCCTGTGTCATTCTAAACTCCTATCTACATTAATAGGGCCTCATTTATAGTGCAAGTTACAGGCACAGATTTGTCTGAATGCCAAACCCTTCCTTCACCTCTGACAGGAGGTGTATTAATCACAACTTGTGAATGTGAGGAATGCCGGGCCTCCACCGTGGTTCGGATCCCACGTTAAACTATAGGTCCTCCATTTCATCTCACAACCATCCTACCATTACACATTAGCGTAAGGGCGTACAACCCGAACGGGTAGTAAGACGCGGTGATAATAATAATAATAATAATAGTAATAGTAATAGTAGTAGTAATGATGATAATAATAATAATAAATAATAATAAAATAATAAAAATTAATAATTTAATTAATAATAAAAACAATAAAAAATAAGTAAAAATAATAAAAATAAAAATAGTAAAAATATTAATAATAAAATAATGATGATGATAATGATGATAATAATGATAACAATGATAATAATAATAATAATAGTATAGTGCAAGCGGGAGGTTAGATGCCAGAGGCTTGCTTAGCGAGAGAATGAGACAAAGGAACACATATAATTTAAACTATGTGTCTATACTGAAAGCAGCTTGAGAGTTCCCGTGAACAGATTCCTCTTGGGAACTAGCCGAGCGATTCGACTAGTCGAATAAAACCGCTCAATACTCACGCGGAAACCGTTCAGTTAACAATAACATTGTATTATTTGATTTTTAATCATGGATAGTGATAAACTTCTCAATGATGTCTTACAAAAAATAACGTTGGGGGATCCTATTGACGCCTCCAAAAATATTTGGGCGTAATGAAAAGACTTTGGTAAGAAATACGTATCTTATTAAGTTCATGAGCCAAGCAAGATCTATAAGCACTAGGTATATAATCAAGTTTTAGAGTAATTATCTCCAGTGAAATTAATTTCTTAGAGAATTTTGACAGTAACATCATGAAACAAGACACTTCAACGCGATTGCCATTGACTCGAATACATCCTGATTTTGGTAGGAAGAACAACAGTATCCGGTAGTTACTAAAGTTACTTAAACAATATTTTAACATATTCATACATCAAGTAATGTTATCTTCAGCTATCACTTTTGGTAGATACTACCTATAAAATAACACAAACAATATGGTAATATGTTATCAATGTCAGCTGCAAAGAAATATGTTTGAATTTTCTAAACTATTCTTCCAATCAAAATCAGTTTATGTATTTCCTGCTATGTGAACACCGCAATACTTGCCACTACCCCGCTAAGCAAGCCTCTAGCCTTTAGCCACCAAATAAATCGCTTGCACTATAAACGAGGCCTAATGGTTCACATCCCATAAGTAGCCTTTATCTTCTCTATCTATTCATACATAAACAGTAGATATAATTATACTGTACAATATATAGAATATGTATACAGTATATATACTGTATATATAATATGTCAGCGTATAACCCAAACGGGTAGTAAGACGCGGTGCTAAATATTATTATTATAATATGTCTACTAGGTCTATATATACACATATAATATAGTGTATACATAGTGTATGTGTGTATACAGTACTCTCGCTTTGCTCGTTGGGGACTCCGCCCCCAAACCCCCAGTCATCAAATTTGGCAAGCTTATGGCAATTAGATGTCCCAATATGCCTGCCAAATTTTATTATTCTGGCTGGCCCACAAGTGTGTCAGGAAATAAAAAAAAGTGTGGAAAATGTGCAAAATTTAATTAAAATAAAAAAGATCTAGTTCTATCTCACCAAATCCGTATCTGCTGGTGCAATCCGTCTTTTGATAGGTCTTACCGTTTACCCACAAAATACCTCCAAAGAAAGGTCCGCACCGACTTTAAAGTTGCTCCGCCATTTTGAATTTTTTTTCGGGGGTTGAAAATTAATTTTTTTAACTTTTTTGGAATTTTCCCGTCGGAGGATAGAAGCTATAAGTTGGCCGAATTTCAAGTTTCTAGCTCATCTGGAAGTGGGTAAACATTAATGTCAGTGAGTGAGTCAGCCATGTGGCTTTATATTAGTATGATATAATTATACTGTATATTATATAGTATATATAATACTGTATTATATATAGAGTATATAAGTCTGTGTTATTAAGAAGAGCATATATACTACTGTATAGTAATATATTTAATACTGTATTATATTATATAATTATACTATTATACTATATATATACACAGCTTATATACTGTATAATATATAACTATAGTATATGTACTATATATATTGTATACATACAATGTCTATATAAATGCTATATATGCTAACTATATATATATATATTGTATGTATACTATTACAACGTCTTATGCCGGGATCACGATCAACTTAACGTTAACTTAAAGTTAACTTAACGTAATTTAACGTAAAGGACCTCCTCGTGTGTTTAAATGGAGGTGATCACGATGCAGTTAACTTAACGTTGACTTGCAGTTAACTTAACGTAAGAGATGTCCTGGGAGGTCTTTTACTTTAAGTGAACGTTACTTGAAGGGTATCACGTGATCTAGCCAGCCAATCATTATGCGAGTGACGTCAATAGGGCTACTTAGTAACTCATTTGTTGGTTTTATGACCAATGTTTACTCTTTAGCGTAAGTTCTAGTGATCAGACATTGAAACAAAATAATTAAACTAAAATAGGAAAGCTAAATTTATCAAAAAAGTTTTGTAATATATATTAATTATATCGATTGAAAACTGTAAACATTCACAGATCATCACTGTACAAATAGTACAAATCACAGATCATACTCGAGAATGAAGATGCTTGGCTCGAGTTGTCACATTAAGTTACGTGAATCGTGATCACATATACGTTAAGTTAACTTTAAGTGAACGTTACGTTAAGTTGATCGTGATCCCGGCATTAATTTAGACATACTTAAACCATTTACTGAACTGAACTATATTTTTGTTGGTAACTTTAACCAACATCAAAACGACGACGAAAACAACGATCGTGTGAGTGCACATCATACATTTCGTAATAGCTATTTCTTAATAATTATTTCAGTAAATCTTTATCTACCAAATTAAATACAAAAACTCACTGGTGTGTGCGTGTGAGGGAGAGGTAAGAGGGGGCGCACGGAAAAAATAAAAAATAAACCATCATAATCGACTTCCTTGCAGGACAATCGCATGCGATGGCCCGCGGACAGATTGCGCTGATAATCGCGACCAGTTCTACTTGCTCAGGCGCCGATTTGTCGGCCAATAAAAACAGTGGAATATTACAGACAAGTTTTATAAACATCTTATATCACGGGGCATGTTTTAATAACAAACTCCAGACTTGAACATTTTACATGACATTCAAGACAACGGGTCACAAGTTCAATCGAATCCAACCAAGACCAATTTAAATATCAATTAGTGATAAAATGTTATTGTCAAATATATTTGCTAAAATAAATAGCGTTTGATGAAGAAATGCTAGCAGATTATACCGCACTGAAACGATCTTCTTTTTATCTGATTAACGGATTAAATGTTGTGCTTCATTATGGATATTCTAGGTAACTAATTCTGAACCGCTTCGGTGGCCGCGCTACACTCGTGTTAAACTAGACTGCCAAACACGGGGAGATCGGGGTTCGATCCCGGTCGGGTGCAATGAGGGTGCCTTTTCATAACTTGTTATCCACTCTCCCATCACCCAAATGAGGGTGCACTTCCTCTCAATTAAACTTCCCTAACCCATTAGTGTAATTAGCAGATAGGCGAGTAACTCGAACTGGTACTAAGACGTGGTGCCAAAAAAACTAATTCTGTAAGATGAGAGAGAAAATTATGGATCATAGATAAAATTATGCCAATGTTGATATCTCAAGGGACCTTTAGTAATCTTACAAAACTTGTTGCTATTCCATGGGACTTTTTTTTTTGTCATTCCACGACACATGTCGATATTCCACGGGACTCATTACCCTTCCACAAGACTTGTTGCAACTCCGCGAGGCTTGTCGATATTCCACAGGAATTGTTGTCATTCCTTGGGACTTGTTTCCATTTGTTGGGCCTTATTTCCACTCATTGGGCCCTGTTTCCCTTTGTTGGGCC
Source organism: Timema bartmani (assembly GCA_902151455.1). Classification (NCBI taxonomy): domain Eukaryota; kingdom Metazoa; phylum Arthropoda; class Insecta; order Phasmatodea; family Timematidae; genus Timema; species Timema bartmani. Next base: position 65,589 of record CABFWB010001232.1, read on the forward strand.
CTGTTTCCCTTCGTTGGGACTTATTTCCACTCGTTGGGACTTGTTTCCAACTCGTTGGGACTTGTTTCCATTCGTTGGGACTTATTTCCATTCGTTGGGCCCTGTTTCCCTTCGTTGGGACTTGTTTCCATTCGTTGGAACTGTTTCCATTTGATGGGAATTTTTGCCATTCGTTGGAACTTGTTTCCATTCGTTGGGACTTGTTTCCATTCGTTGGGACTTGTTTCCATTCGTTGGGACTTGTTTCCATTCATTGGGACTTGTTTCCATTCGTTGAGAATTGTTTCCATTCGTTGGGACTTTTTTCCATTCGTTGGGACTTGTTTCCATTCGTTGGGACTTATTTCCACTCGTTGGGACTTGTTTCCATTCGTTGGGACTTGTTTCCATTCGTTGGGCCCTGTTTCCCTTCGTTGGGACTTATTTCCACTCGTTGGGACTTGTTTCCATTCGTTGGGACTTGTTTCCATTCGTTGGGACTTGTTTCCATTCGTTGGGACTTGTTTCCATTCGTTGGGACTTGTTTCCATTCGTTGGGACTTGTTTCCATTCGTTGGGACTTGTTTCCATTAATTGGGATTTGTTTCCATTAATTGGGATTTGTTTCCATTCGTTGGGACTTGTTTCCATTCGTTGGGTCTTGTTTTCATTCGTTGGGTCTTGTTTCCATTCCTTGGTACTTGCTGAAAATCCATGTTACTTAGAGCCATCCCACGAAACGTCTTGCCATTCCACGTGACTTGTGGCCATTTCACTAGATTTATTGATATTCTACGATATTTTTTGAAACTCAACGGGAAGTGTTGACATTATACGAGATTTGTCGATATTCCACATGACATGTTGACATTTCTCCAGATATGTTGATATTCAATGTGCCTTGTTGACATTTCACAGGATCTCTCCTCTGTCTGCGTGCCCCCTGGGGAGGGTGATTTTTGGTTTAACACTGGTAAAATTGTGCTTTTCTTGTAAAGTGATAAATTGGTGGTCGTAAGACTGAGTGTTGTGTTTATTCTATAGGACTGGCTTATATTTAAGGGTTGATTCTGAAATAATCAGGTGGTTTTAGAAATCCATACGACTAATAGTAGGCGTATATACCTATAAGACACATATTTTTTAAAACATATTTTTTAATAAATGCAATATTGTTTACATGTTCAATTAATCGTTTTGTTTTTTTCCTCTCTTTTGGCGAACCACACCAGCCATGAAAACCTTGACCGCACATACACAGATACACAAGTATATACACTACATGGCTAAAACTCACAATCCACTTGATATGTTTAATTCGTTGTGTCACATTTGATTCATAAATATTTTAGAAGTGTGCCCAAACAAAACAAAAGATGGTTAAGATGTACGAAATTTGTATTTAGCGACACGAAAATACGTGCAAATATCACCTCGAATAAACTATTTTTAAATAATAATGTTTGCGGAACAGTAAATTCATGGTTTACTCAGAATTTAGTAATCTATCATGGAAACATTATATCCACGCACGTAAACTCCTTTCACGGTAGGAATTACTCTCTTAAAGGTCTTTTTTCTTACCAATATCCTACTATATAATAGATTTCTGGTAGGGAAAAAGGCCTTTCAGAAAACAATTCCTACGGTGAACAGACTTTATCTAGAATCCACTATCGGGTAAAGTGGGATTTAGAGAGGGAAGGAGGGGGATCTAGAATACTTACCTATATCTCTAACATTCTCATAGCTCACATAGGTGGGCACACGGACCAGGTGTCAGGTTCATTTAGTCTGGTTGGCTGGTGATGGTGAGGTCGGGACTTGAGTCTCAACAGGGTTTATTGAGATTGGATATTCCTTAAATATTTCCCACTCTCTCTCTTCACGTACATATGGGTACATTTCCTCTCAATTTTACCCTCTTCTTTCCTGACCCATGATTGTCAATATACGCATAGCATGTGACGAGTAGTAAGAAGCGGTGCACAAAGAAATACGGAATGGGTGTTATTTGTTGTAAAGAGAAAATTATAAATATTTTCATTGTGTATTTTGTGTATTTCCTTTCCTTGTTTAAAGAAGTTGGTTACCTGGTGGTCTAGGGGTAAGGTGTCGGACTTCTGTGCTGAGGGTCCGGGGTTCAATCCTCGGTCCCGGCACATATTTATACTGATTGCCAAACCCTTCCTTCACCTCTAACAAGACGTGTACCTATTAATCACAACTTGTGAACGTGTGGAATGCCTGGCCTCCACCGTAGTTCGGATTCCACGCTAAACTGTAGGTCCTCCATTTCATCTCACAATCACCCTACTATTACACATTAGCGTAAGTGCGTATAACCCGAACGGGTAGTAAGACGCGGTGCTAATAATAATAACAATATTTTGGTCACCATGCTATAAGAAGATACAAATGTGAAAATAGAACTTTTTAATTTATTTCCTTTACTATATCTCTTGTTGCCACAACCAAGAAACAGAAAACATTATGGTTTTACTAATATTTTTTGTTATTTCAATGAGATAAGAAAAAGCCAATTACAGAGTAATCCTTTGGGAAATATTATTAGAATCGTTTGATTACACTTTTATATAATTATATAATAAAAGGCAAAACCCACCCACTCAGTCACTCATCATTGTATTTCCCCAAACACTGGGACTGGAAACTTGAAATTGTGTGTGAAGGTTCTTTTTAGGCCCTAGGCAAGAGACAAGACGGGGTTTTACGAAATTTTATCTCCAAGGGGTGACAAAGGGGAGTTGAAATTTTTCATCATTCATTAATTTATTTTTTGAACCAGCGGACATAGTGCCTTGAAATGTAAAATGCAGGCTACGTTCTAGAATTGGGTTAGATGTTTTTAAGTGTTTTTTCAAATTTCTTCCCCTAAAAGGCTGGGGAGTAGCAGAAAAGTTTGCGACTTACTGACTCATTTATCATCGTATTTATCCAACCTCAGGGCCTGTAAACTTGAAATATTGCTTGGCAGCAAGGTAGGGAATTTACCCAAACAACAACAAAAAATGTAAAATTGTGAAATTTCAAAATGGGGCTCTAGGAGATTTGGTAAAAAAAAACTCTTAGATATGATAAAAAATTAAAATTTAGTGAACAGGTAGATAGATAAATCCAGATATCCCAAACAATATTAAAATTTGAGATTTCTAAAAGTGAATTGGACTGAATTTACAGTGTAGGTACTGTACGTATAGCCTATTAATAATTTATCCTTAGATTTGGATAAAATGAATTGAATTCCCAATGGTTTCCTAGCAAACTAATATAACTTTCAGTACACGACCAATACTCTGACTAACCCCCATAAGACATTAAAAATATAAAAAGTTTCGACAAGTACATCCGCAATATATATACTGCCCCAAGCAACACTAAAGTCTGTTCAGCGTAGGAATTGTTTTCTGAAAGGCCTTTTTCCCTACCAGAAAGCTATTATATAGTAGGATTTTAGTAGGAAAAAAGACCTTTCAGAGAGTAATTCCTACCGTGAATGCAGTATAACTAAAATTTCATACTTCATAGGAATCTCTGCAAAAAAAAACAAAAAAAACTTACAGTTATAAAAAAGTTACAATGCACATTATGTTATTAATATCAAATATATTAAATGTTTTACAAATATCAAAAAGTCATCACAAGCACCGAGCTATTTATATTTCAAAGACAGTTTTAACAACTAAACAAGCACAACACCAACAAAAACAACTACGCACTTATTAACAAATGGTATATCAAATAAAATATGGTTGCGGCTTTAAAATGAATACTATACTAAATACTGTACAAATACAAACTAAGATTACAGCAAATCAATATCTCATGTCAAGGAAAATTAAGTACTTACAAAAATATATTTACATTGAATGTAAACGTATTACAAAATATGTTCATTTTACTAGTAATTCGAAACTTGTACACAAAATATTTTATTATAAAAAAAACATGTATAGTAAAGGAATTACAAGTAAAATAACATATTCTACATGTAAATATGTAACACAACAATTCTAATAGCCTTACATCTTTATGATCTGACACTACCGTGTATTAAAAGACAGCGTGGTTCTAATTAATATTTTATGATAGCTGTTATCAAAGTCGTAGTCGGGGGGGGGGGGGG
>CABFWB010001232.1:81573-92202 GCA_902151455.1 Timema bartmani
CCCCCCCCCCCCCTGAAATTATTGGCTGGCTATGGCCTTGCTCTTATCCCCCGGGACATTAGATCATGTCCAGTTGCGCATGTTGCAGCCGCGTGCAAGCTCGCATAGTACCTCTCCTCGAAGCAAGGCCGCGCTAGTTGCCATGCGGACACTTCCTTGCTTCCACGACCTACCTACGTGTTAGATTTGCATGCGACCTTTACCCTGAGGAAGACTACTCGACTCGCATTAATTACGGTGGCCGGTTCGGTGGCCGTGTCTTACCTAACATGTGTTTCGTTCAGACTGAACAATCGACAGGAACACGATTAGTTCAGCAGTTTTCCAATCGGTGGAATAGAACACTTTCAAAATGTTACCGTGCGCGTTTAATCGCAGAAGTGAAATTTTAAAGCTACATTTGGTTTTATTAGCATGTAGCGCATACCCGTGGCTGAGTGGTTAAAGTGATCCACCACAAGTTTAAAGAACGCTGAGCTGGTTCCGGATGGTGTTGATCTTATTTTGAGGTCGTTTACACTATGAAGTAGTTTTGTTTATATGGTTAATCTTAGTTCTAGATCAGTGGATCTCAAACTGTGGTTTGTGGATCTATTTTGGTCCGTGGGGGGTGTTTCAGGTGGTATGCGCATGAGACCACAGGGAAATGATTGGTTCGACACAATCATATTTGATTTATCAATTGAAGTCTGTTCACCGTAGGAATTGTTTTCTGAAAGGCCTTTTTCCCTACCAGAAAGCTATTATATAGTAGGATTTTGGTAGGAAAAAAGACCTTTCAGAGAGTAATTCCTACCGTGAGTGGAGTATAGTCTTATTATGGTTTGAGACAAGTTTTCAAAAATAAGTAACCAGTAATCTAGCCTCAAATGATCTTTACTATACTGCCATGTAAAGACTTCCCAGATATCTATTTAAAACAAAAAATAAAAAAACTTTTCGAAAACTACCTAACAATAAACTATATTATTTGATTTGAGGTATTTAATAGAAATCAAAACAACACCCTGAGGACAAACAAAATTGTTTTGGGGTGATGGGGCACGTAAAGATTCATCATAATCTCGATCTCAAAATTTTTCACAGTTAATTTGTTTTTCTCTTTATTAGAAAGTAGAAAGTGAAATAAACTAAGACTAAACGATCGCAACCATAGCAACGTCAATTTTCAAAAGCGGGGGGCTACCGTGAAGTTGCCCCCCCTACCAATGTTAACATACCATTTATGGGCTTATCCAAATGAAACAAACGAAAATAGTTGTGTAACAATCCGGAAAAAACGAGGAACAAACGATTGCATTCATAAAAACATGAATTTTTAAAAGCGTGCTAGGGGGAGGGAAACTTCACGGACGTATTGCTTTTTGCCCCCAAAAAATCCTAAGGGTCATGCCTAACTTGAGCAGAAGTATACTGTGGATGAGCCTTCACTTTCAAAATATGCTAATTTGTGAAAGGGCCCTTGCAGTTAATTTGTAGCCCAAACGTAGAATATTCATAGCGACCGGTTCAGGTTGTTTATATTCTCCCCTAGTTAGGGGCGACAGAAAAGAGGGTATGTTTGGATTAAGAGGGAGTGTTCGAAGAGAATGAACGTTCCAAGGCCACTAAAAGAGATGGGAGGGGTTTGAATGGTGGCCAAGCAGATGTATCATCAGTCGCAGGGAGACCCCAAGGCTGTGTTCTCGTCTGGCCTTTTTATCTCCAATCACTGGTACAGACAGGTTCCGGTTATCTGTGACCCCCGAGTTCTGGTTTCTGTCCTGTCTCTTGATTGTGTTGGCTGGCTGGTTGTGACGACATAGGGACTGGGTTAGAGTTAAGCTAGTTTTTAAGTTGTGTGTTGATATCATTTGGTTCAGAAATATCCCTAATTTAAAAAAAAAATATATATAATAATACTTGATTATATATCAACCCACGATCCAGACATGTGACCCTGGTGGTTCCTCCGGAGTAGCTGTGACCTAGGGGTGAACAATAATTGTTAATCTAGCCTTCATCTTAAAATACTTAAATACTCTTATCACCTGCTTTGGTGGTTGCATGGTTTAAGACGTTACGCTCACATTATACTATACTGCTGATGACAGGAAGATCGGGATTAAAATTCCAGTCGGGCGTATTGAGGATGATTTTTCCTAAACGGTTTTTCATTCTCTATCCACTTCAATGCTGGTACACTTCCTGTAACTTCACCCTTTCTTATTTATAACTCATTAGCGTAGGTAGTACATGTGCGTATAGCCTGAACAGGCGCTAAAAAACTATATCGAGCGATGTTTTTGTGAGTGGTCACAAGATGGGCCTCCTCAATGACTCTTAATGGTGGTAGCCCATCAATCAGACTGGTCCCGGGTCATGGTCATGTGGTCAGCACGAGGGTCATCTTGTAGAGTGGCCACACTTCATTCGTACAAAGTTCCTAAAAGCGTACCAGGCTACAATGACCAACGTGCAGAACCATAATAATAACATACGACCTACATCGATGGTCACAAGGACTAAAGCTTCAGTCTCATCTTGTCCGGTTTGGTGGTGATGGGGAGGTTCGGTTTTGAATCCCTCCAGCGTGTACTGAGGTTTTATTATTCATTAATTACTTATCACTCTCACTCCACACAATTCGTCTAAATTATAGTTCATTAGTGTAAATAAATAGATAGCCTGAACTTATCAAATAATTACTCTAATCCACTATATAACAAACGCATTTCATTAACAATACAATTTTTTTTACCTAAGCACGATCATGAAACAAGGTGAACAAACTAATATACATTATTACAGAAATATGTTTCAAAATAAATGGTACAGAATTCCGCACGAACTTTCTCGCTCTATTGTTTAAAAATGGAAATATTTACTCAAAACTAGTAAAATATGTGAAATGAAATAATATACACTAGCAAACCCAAGCACATTTTTTGAGTCCCAGTTTTAAATTTTATAATTTCATTTTTAAGGAATTAATGTCCTTATTAATTGTATGTTTGGACCGATAAAAAATATCAATATTGGGTTCACAAGGGTCAACACTTCATATTAAAATTTCGACTTCCGGTTAAAATTCTCGACATTTTATTAGGTGTTGCACATCTTCATGTCATCGCATTGCTATTAAATTCCTCATTTATAAATTTTGACCAATAAATAATGTAAATAATGACTATTTAGTCCAAACTGGAGATATATCATTGTTGTACAAACATTTCTCCTAAGAGGTTTAAGGAAAAATAATATAAATGTTTTGAGAGACTTATATTTAACTACTCTATGGCATTGGAGAATTATTGTTTAAACTTTAGTATCTTTTTACAACTAAAGCTCACAAAATTGTATTAATATATTTGCCAATATCTCAGAAACCGTTGGTTTTATAAAAATAAATTTCATATAAAAGTTTTTTATTTTTGATAGTACAACAATTTTGCAATGATAAGTTATTTAGTATCTCAAATGGTTGCGGAGATACGGAAATTTCAGCTTCTGTAAAGTACCCTAAATGTCATTTTCTTGGGAAAATGAAAATAGCCAGATTATTTATAATATTAATCAACGCCTCGATATGAATTTTAATAAAAATCGTTAGAGCCGATTGTGAGAAAATCGATTTTTTTCTCTTTTTGCCCTTTAAACTTAAAATTAAGAGTAGTTTAATAAACAGACACATAGACAGACGGCATTGCAAAGGCCACTTTTTTGGGTTCGGGGGGTCATGAGACGTCAACATCCATCAACATTTCAGGTGTTTTTTTTACGTTCGCAATACTTTACCTTTTGTGTTCGAAAAGTTAAAAAATATAAATATTTGCGTATAGCTTGAAAGTTATTGGTTTTATAAAAATATGTTTCGAATAAAATATTTTTATTATGAATAGATCTACATATTTGTAATGATAAGTAATTTAATATCTCAAATAGTTTCGGAAGTGTGATAAAAAATGAGAATTAACGCATCAGACTGGAGCCCTTGAAGTCATTTTTCCGAAATATTAAGAGTAGCCATTTTGTTTGAAGTATTTATAAATGAAATTTAATCAAAATCGTTAGAGCCATTTTGAGAAAATCGACTTTTTCTTTTTTTGCCCTTCAGTATACTACCCTTAATTTTAAGGTTGGATATCCAATTCCAAAAACTCCTCGGGGCAACCCTATGAAAACCCTAGATACCAAGTTTTAGCCCATCAGTCAAATAGTTTAAGCTCTAGTTGGAGGTACAGACAGACAAGACGGAAATTCAAAAACAACTTTTTCGGATTTGGGGGGGTCATGAAACGTCGAGATTCATCAAAATCTCAGGTTCGATTTTTTTTGACGATCACAATACTTTCTCTACCTGTAAGAGAGAGAGAAAGTAAAAAGATATCAAAGCTCACCAAAAAGTACAAATAAGTAATATACTCTTATACAGAAATATGTTGAATCATGCTTTTCCAAAGATAATCACAATTCACCAAGCTGTGTCCCCAGAATTTTTTTATATTAATTGTTATGTCGCTGCCAGATAGACGTTAATTTATCCTTCGATTTTTAGCTTTATCATTGCAATGCTAATGATCCACTTTAGTTTTATTTTAAATAGGGAGAAATATATCCTTAAAAAATTAAAGGATACATTTTCATCTCACATAACTAGCTGAACCTTTTCATAAGTAAAAAATGGCCAAAACTACCTTGAGCTGTTTATACCTTACTATCATGGTTTGACCATATTGGTTGTTATTTGTGAGGTGATACCAAGAAATGGATTTGAACTCTTGGCCTTTAGGTCTATCGCCAATCACATAAGTTGAGTAAGTGATAAGATGACATATCAACAAGGATGAGAATATAAATAGATAACTATATAAATACAACTAGGAAATTAGTAAGTTGTTTGCTATGGAAATAACCTTTTAGATAAAGTTAGATAAATTTAGATAGATTTAAATAAACACAATTATTTCTTTTATTACAAAATGTTTTCAAGAAATTTTGAAGGTGGCACTAAAAGGCCACTTAATTAAAGTTTTTTCAACTATATCTGGAAAAGATTTGAATCCCGACTAGGTGTAAATAGGTATTTTTTTTATAAATGATTTTTAACTCTCCACTCAAATATGGCTTCACCACCTCTAAGCCCTCAGGGTGTATTCTCATCTGTAAAACCTAGAATTCTCAGGGAATTTCTTTTTGCATAGAAAATCTTGTAAAACATGGAATTCTCAGGGAATTTGTTTTTGCATAGAAAATCTTGTAAAACCTGGAATTCTCAGGGAATTTCTTTTTGCATAGAAAATCTTGTAAAACATGGAATTCTCAGGGAATTTCTTTTTGCATAGAAAATCTGGTAAAACATGGAATTCTCAGAGAATTTGTTTTTGCATAGAAAATCTTGTAAAACATGGAATTCTCAGGGAATTTGTTTTTTCATAGAAAATCGGGGAGTTCTTGGTGTTATCTTAAAGTGATTCTGGTGGTTTAAAAAAAAAAGCCAACATTATTTTTAAAACATAATAAAATTGATTCACTACTATAATTTCAGATAATTATCACTAAATATAAAAATAATTAATTCAAGATTATTTTCAAATAATTATCTGATTTAAATAAACTCACCAATTAGTGACAATATTGACAATTCGACGCACACTCAATTGAAAATGTAGGCTACTACGTTCGTAACATTCATAGATAGGTGCGTACAAGTGGGGATAGTAAAATTATGGTTTTAGGTTAAAAAATAGTGATGCCGGCTGTATTATTTCTTATACCGGGTGGGTAACTTAGCGTGAACCAAGCCACCCATATTAAATCGTTAATAAGTACCTCAAAGTTCCAATATTTACGATGAAAATCAGCTACTAGCCAGCATTAAATCGGTACAAACGACGCGACGGGCGTATTTATAAACCGTATGGCTTGAAGTCATATGGCTAATTTGACACACATGGATACGGAGCATGTAACTGAGGCTTTGTACAGGTGTTATTTGACAGTGCACACTTCCCAGAAGCCCTTACGTGATGGCTGACTGTCCCGCGGTCTAGACAAGATACAGCGCGCGGGCTCATAATTACAACATTGTCAGCCTTGTAAGATAGTCGAGTGCATTGGTGCGAAGTGGATTATAACGGAATGCCAGGTGTTATGATACAGTATAGACTATTGTCTATAGAGACCAATTGTAATAGGTGAATATGTTGTAAACAAATCAGTTAAATGCAATCCCATTTTAGTTGAGACTAGAAAGCATGACACTATGACAAACGATACGGACTATTTTAAATAACTATTTTTTAAATTACGGCATTTACTGTTTATTTATTTAACTAACTGATTATAACAACACACAAGTTGCTGATAGTTGGTGCTTGTACATGAGGGTATGAGGAAATATGACTTTTATTTTTGTTGGGTAGTCTTGCATGAAAGTATAAACACGCCATTTAAACCTTTGCAGATAGCGCTTTGATGGTGATTTATTGCAACAACTTGCGGGAAAAGAGTTCCTTCTAGTTTACAGAATCCTCTGAAAAAGGATTGTAATTGAAAAGACAAATACTCAAAGTTAATCCAATCCATTTTTCATTGTAAGAACCTTTTAGAAAGTACAAACCTATTTTTTGCGGCCAGATCGATAAATCTTATTATCTTATTAGTGCCTTTTATAGGTATTGATGTTTATAAACTGTGACATTTGCAGATAATATTACCGGACGTATGAATACTTGAAAGTATACCTTATAAAAAAAAATTATCTCTCAAGTAAGGACCTTTGATGAAAGTGGGATTGTAGACATCAACCGACAACGGAATATCAACATATATAGTTGGAATTTGGTGTAAAAAAAAAGTGGTCAACTTTTTTTTTAATGTGTCTATATTGTTAGTATAGTTTTCAGATAAAGATCCAATGACTTTACGTATACATTTTTGAGGCTCGAATCCCGGCAGGGTGTATTGTGGAGAATATTCCCTAAATGGTTTCCCACTCTTATTTCACGCAAGAGCAAGTACATTTAATCTAAATTATATATTTATCCTCCCTACCCCATTAGTGAACTATGTGGATAACCGGAAGGGCTGTAACACGTAAGTATGTAAAAAAAAACTTCCACGATTTTATTGATATACTTTGATTTTCTTACGAATGGACATTTGATGCATTTTTTTTTAGAAAATACATATTTTTTGCAGTCAATATTGAGAGCATTTAAGTCCATCGCCTTAGCTTAGTCTGTCTTCTGAGCTAAGTGTACCGGGTTCAATTCCTGGCATGACCGAAAAATGTGTCATTAGTGAAATGTGGGTTTCCCCTTTCAGTGGTGAAATAGAATTAACGATCGGTGGTTGTATGTTGTGTCTGTTCTAGATTTAAATCAGTAAGTCCTGTGATGATATAATCAGTTGATTCAGAGCGTGCATGTTAAAATACTTTAAATAAATGAAGAAAATAAAGATAAATTATAGCATTCTACTTTATTGTTAGTGTTATTTTACAGGCATTGATAATATAAATCAAAAATGACAGTGACAGATCACATAGCTTGACGTATGAATACATGAAATATCTAGTAACTTTTTATTTCTAGAGGTCAGATATGTTTATTTGTAAGAGAACTAGGCTGTATAAACAGACCTCACTTGTTCTATTTGTATTATTTGTCAAGCATAAAAAAAAGGTTCAAGACAACATGGATCGATTATAGCGAGACAACGGTGCTTCATTTGTCATAATTTGCAAAGTTACGTAAGCCGTAAGACTTGATGCGTAGAAGATGTTTTATTGGTGGCTTTAGGCGAAACAATAGGGGATCTTATCTATTCAATGCATCGCGATGGGATTAAAGAGAAATTCTTTCGTGGCACACGCCATAAATATTATTGGTATCGTTGACGGGCGATTATGAGAAACGTTCCAATCTCTATTCAATGTTGATCGAAAACAGCTTGAATAGAACCTGAAATTATTCACAACTTAGCTCTGTGGTAGAAATGTAGGATAAAAAATATCACCGATGATTTTCCTAATATTAAAATTATTATTCTAATACAATTGAGATATCTCAAGGACGCTCTCTCGTTAAAAATGTTCAAATTAGCTACAACAAAGCAATAAAATGGCCTTCCGGAGCGCTGAGACGCATTGGTCCCACATCACTTAAGGAGTGGTTTATTGTTTCAAAATAAGGATAACGTCAAATCGGAGGTGAAATATATTGTGTCCTTATATTAGTAGTTTTCATTCTGTTTTTTTGTTCGCGGCACACTTTCAAATACTAGCATTTTTTGCCTGAGGAATTTAAAAGGCGTACCTAGAATTTTTTTTCGACAAGTTTTGGAAATTTTGGGGAAAAAAGCGTTTTATTAGGCACCTAACCACAATAAATGAAGATATTATACACCATTTTATGTTATAAACGGCATTTTTTTTAAAATTCTGGAACTAACATTAAAACAATAAATTAAACTAGTTGTTTCAAACAATAATAATAAATAAATATATTAATGTGAATCAAGAGCTTGATTTTTTGTTTGTCATTTTCTTAGTTTTAGGACTTTTTGGGTTAAAGTTCGCAAGTTAATTCCCGTTCTATGTATTTGATGTTCGAAAAAGGTGAGAAACAAAATTTTCACACTTTATCAACATTTTATATCAAAATTAGGCGGCACATCTGTAGAGGGTTCACGGCACACTGGGCCTTAGTGCCACTCCCCTATATTATTAAACAACGTTAATTTTGTGTGCTGGTTTTAAAAAGATAAATGGAAGGTGAAATAAGCTCATTTTCAACGACGTGTTGCGCAAAATGTCGCATTTCTGAGTTTTTAAATTTCATTCAATGATTACGTCAATTTGCTAACATGTTCTGGTGTAAGATACATTTCCCAAATAATAAGATTCTGAATGCTATAATATTTGTTAAGTAATTAAATTCTTGGCTTTATCCTATAAATGTTTTTAAAAAATCCACTTTAAATATACACTTAATCGTACGAGCTATAATAAATAAATATCTAAAAAAAACCTCTCGTGCTTTAGTGTTAAAACATTATTCAAGCAGCTTGTTAATTGAATAACATTTCGTGCCGGTTGTCACAAATAGAATTCGTATGACGCAAACTTAGATATGTTGGCAACGCTTTCTCGACGCTCATTATGTAAACAAGAAGACTTTATTATGCTAGTTGAGGACTCTTTTTCTTCCATCGGAAATAGACAGTTCAAAATTTAGTAGTAAAACCAATTTACTGGCCATGAAAATTAATTGCCTACGTCTCGATTATTTGCACTTATTAACTTGCTGATTAATTAGTAATCACAGTTATACATAGAAAACTTAAATAAATTGGAAACAGTATTTCTCAATATTAGGATGGCAACTGATGTTGCTAGTAAATAGTTTTATTTCCAAACAATTGTTATCAGAAACTCAGATAAAGTTGGTCAATACATTTTGATGTTATTCTACTTGGCAAACTCACATAATATACCCAGATTTCCTTTTAATCTGGTTAAAAAGCACTGATTTGTCAGTTTATTAAAAAATGTATTAATTTTAGAGATAGGCCTAGAAGTTTAAAAAAAACATTAAATGGTTTAAAATGACAATGGAGTACTGAAGTTGATAAGTCTGTTTAACATGACGTCATTTTAGAACGTAAATAAATCGAATGGGTCTTAAATGTATAAATGTCTTAATTTAAACGATAAGACTCTATTCCACCATTATCAAAACAGGAAAAAAAAAATCAATCTCTTATAAAGGTTTGATGCGTTTTATATTACACCCCATTTTACAACCATTGTCTGACTGGTTGTATTAAATTAGCATAAAGTAATGGGGCAAAGATGAGGAAAGTAAAAGTCAGATAAGGTCTGCCCGCATATTTTGGGGATAAGAGTGAGAAACTATTTAGAAAAAATTAACTCGCTACACTTAGCAGCAAATTCAGGCTGACTAGTCTTTTGGCCTACCAGCTGGACTTACTACACACAAACATTCAAATCATGACATATAAAAATGTCTTAGCTAGTTTTAGTGAACCAGATAGGTTTACTACCGGTAAACACCCAAACCACGACGAATAAAAATGGCTGACTAGTTTTAACGAACAATTTCCATATACACACAAATAATTTTTTTACATATATAGGCTAACTTTATAACTTTGACTATATTTTAGAGTGATTAGTAAATATGCGTTTATATTAACATGAAGGGGTGGTAGGACGGGGTGTTAAAAAATATAAAGTTGTTCGAGTTGTGCGAAGGACCTTAAGGGGGGGATGGAAGGGGAAGAGTGAAAAAGACAGTGTTTTTGCAGTTTTTATGGCAAAACATTTTTTTTTGCCAGAATAATTAAAGTATTTCTCCAGTACAAAAACATAGAATTTAATTTTCTTCGCATGGTGACCTCAAAATTTCTTGAATATCTGTCTAAGGGTGCTCTGCTATTTAATGACAACTTTTTTTCCTTAATTTAAAAAGTTTGTTAGATAATACCATCATGCTCATGACAGATATTCAACAACTGTTGACATCACCATGTGAAGAAACTTAAACTCTATGTTTGTACTGGAGCAATATTTTATTTTGGCTAAAAAAAATGTTTTGCTATAAAAACTACAAAAACACTAGC
>CABFWB010001232.1:97913-108796 GCA_902151455.1 Timema bartmani
CCCCCATGTAATATCGGTCCTTCTCTTCTTGCCCCCATGTAATATCGGTCCTTCTCTTCTTGCCCCCATGTAATATCGGTCCTTCTCTTCTTGCCCCCATGTAATATCGGTCCTTCTCTTCTTGCCCCCATGTAATATCGGTCCTTCTCTTCTTGCCCCCATGTAATATCGGTCCTTCTCTTCTTGCCCCCATGTAATATCGGTCCTTCTCTTCTTGCCCCCATGTAATATCGGTCCTTCTCTTCTTGCCCCCATGTAATATCGGTCCTTCTCTTCTTGCCCCCATGTAATATCGGTCCTTCTCTTCTTGCCCCCATGTAATATCGGTCCTTCTCTTCTTGCCCCCATGTAATATCGGTCCTTCTCTTCTTGCCCCCATGTAATATCGGTCCTTCTCTTCTTGCCCCCATGTAATATCGGTCCTTCTCTTCTTGCCCCCATGTAATATCGGTCCTTCTCTTCTTGCCCCCATGTAATATCGGTCCTTCTCTTCTTGCCCCCATGTAATATCGGTCCTTCTCTTCTTGCCCCCATGTAATATCGGTCCTTCTCTTCTTGCCCCCATGTAATATCGGTCCTTCTCTTCTTGCCCCCATGTAATATCGGTCCTTCTCTTCTTGCCCCCATGTAATATCGGTCCTTCTCTTCTTGCCCCCATGTAATATCGGTCCTTCTCTTCTTGCCCCCATGTAATATCGGTCCTTCTCTTCTTGCCCCCATGTAATATCGGTCCTTCTCTTCTTGCCCCCATGTAATATCGGTCCTTCTCTTCTTGCCCCCATGTAATATCGGTCCTTCTCTTCTTGCCCCCATGTAATATCGGTCCTTCTCTTCTTGCCCCCATGTAATATCGGTCCTTCTCTTCTTGCCCCCATGTAATATCGGTCCTTCTCTTCTTGCCCCCATGTAATGTCGGTCCTTCTCTTCTTGCCTACAGACCGTCAATGTGCTCCGTAGCAATGCCTGCAGACTACGATGTCCTATTGGCCCACAGTCCACCTATCTTCAGCCACAGCCCACCAGTCGCCACCTCCGAGTTCCTCGCCAACTACAGCAACTTCCACGTACGATACGAACCGCCCTTCTCCCGTCCTTACTTGCGCCGACGCGCCACCCCGCCACCGACCCTCTCCTTCGAGACCGCCAAAAGCGCCGGGCTGACGTCCACCTCTCCAGCGCCCATCCCTCTCCCCGCCATGGCGCCCAGAAGACCCTGCCTCGTCATTCGTCCCGACGACGCGTCGTCTTCCGACGAGACAGATCTGCCCAGCCCAACTAGGTTAAAAAAAAAGGTTGTGTTCGCCGACGACAAGGGCCTTTCTCTTACAGAGGTGAGTGAACAATTTTTTTCTCATCTGGAGATAATATTACCGTGGTGACATTTGTTGGACCGGAGATTATGGGTAGATATTGACGTTTTATTGCCCCAGAGATCACAAAAGTGTGTTATATAAGGTCATACCTCGAGGGAAAAACCTTTATTTTAAGTCTAGCTTTAAAACTAAAGTACGTTTACAAAATATTTTTTTTTAATTCAAGATTTTTTGAATATAATCTAATTTGGTCAAAATCAATATTTGAAAAGTGTTTTTTACATGATAAAGAAGCTTATGTATGGTTTTTTTTCTATTAAAAAGTCATTTAAAGGTAGTTTACTAAAACGTATATTCAAACATTAAAAAAAAATTTAAAAATGATTAGGGCTAAAACAACTTTTTATTTTCAAGCACCTCGTCTTTGTAGGACTGCTCACTTGTGCTATACACTTATATACTAATTACGCTAATGGGCTAGGGACGAGAAAGGATGTATTTAGGAGAGAGAGAGTCCATTTAGGAAAAGCCACCCTCACTAAACCAGACCGGGATCGAACCACGTTCTTCCCACCATCTTCAGTCTAATTTATTGTGAGAGTAGTACCTTAGACCATCGAAGCGGGCTAAATAACAATGTGGATCAAAATATTCATTTTATAAGCTGCAAAAAAATATTATTAGCTATATTAAAAATTATTTACGTTTGTGTCGAAAAAGTTCATTTTCCTTAACAAACCCTTATCCATAAATTCTGGCTTTATGCAATTAATTAAACTTAATTAGGTAGAGTTTAGAAAGAAAATGTACCCGCATTTGTGCCGGGAAAAGGGGGGAAACATTTTGAGCAAACCAGTCTCACTACACCCGGCAAGGATTCGAGCCCCAACCTTCTTATGTTAATGACATTTTTGTTTTCCCATTCCTAGTTTTGAATCGATGGCCACGAGAGAGGGTATTGTGTATGTAATAAAACTGTTTAGTTATTAGGTTTAACACCCACATCAACGTTGGAAAGAGGATGGAAAAATCAAAGTGACAAATAATCTGTGGTGTTACGTCTCCTGGGTTTGAATCTGACCTCCCTTTCTCCAACAGAACATACACAATGGGGCCGACACCTTAGTCCACGTGACCCTCGGTGCGGTTTTATTCTGGGGTACAGCTAGGTTGTTAGTCGTGTGGTTCCCTCCCCTAAATGTTCCTGTTGCCCTCATATAGACATGTGTCCACGCTAACCTCGAGTGTTTTATCTCTTTATTCCAGGTCCGTGTTATGACTGAGCCATCCAACGTTCCTCCGGTCTGGAGTTTACAGTTCCTCGCCCAAGTCACTAGAGGAATCTCGGCCGAGGTAGCCCCGGAACCTTGGGAGCTAACGTTCCCCCAGCCTGCATCGGACTACCTTGACTTCCGACACCGTCTGGACACAGGCAACGTCTCTTTAGAGAACGTGATAGTGCGCGAGTCCGAGGACATCGTCGTGGGGACGGTAAAGGTCCGGAACATTTCCTTTCACAAAGAGGTGTTTGTCCGGCTCACGTCAGACAAATGGGCCACCCACGAGGACGCCTTCTGCACGTACGTGGAGAACAACGTAGGCTGCGCCGTACCCTCCACATACGTCCTCTACGACACGTTCTCTTTCCGATTGACGCTCCCTCCAAGGTCACGGTGTGTCGAATTCTGCGTGTGCTTCCGCGGCGAGACCGGAGAATTCTGGGACAACAATGGCGGCAAAAACTACGTCATGTTAAAGAAAGCATCCGCGGTGGTCACCAATGGAGACGTTGGTTTCCAAGGCGACGCCGACGCGATCCTCTTGAAGAACCAACTCAGGAGGAACAACAGTGACCTGTCTTTGAACGGCCCCAAGAAGTGCAGTGATGCCCTCCGTGCGGGAATGGACTCTTGGTCGGAGTTCGCGAGTTGGAATCATCTGGACAATAGCTCTCCTTATTGGTGACTCTTGCGTCCGTACCCCTCGACCTACGATTCTCTATCGGGAGCCCTGAATGTGGAAAGAGGTGGAGCGAATATCGACAGCATCTGTCGGCAGCTCCTTCTCTGCACCTGTCTGAATCCTGTGCTTGTCCGTCGACTCTAGGCTTCCTTAATGAGGTGAGTTCTACTCTGGACTTTCTTGTGATTGTTTTTAATTATATTTTTAGTATGGATTGCCAAGATGCACTTTGAGCTCGGGGATATTTCAAAATAAGATAATTACATACTTAAGAGCCAAATTCACCTATTATAACAGTTATATCATTTAACAACATTCAAATTAAGATTCGGATGGATACCTACTATATAAGGACGATAAAGTTGTTTACTCTATTGCTTAGAAAATAAACATAGTGACAACATGCGGTTTTTTGTGTTATATTAAACTTGTAAATTTAAAATGAACTATATTAATTAAAAAAGTTACAAGTTAATATTTACTTTTTTACAATAAGACGTAATTTCAATTAAATTAAAATTAAATAAAACATGAAATACAAGAATATAGTTTTGAAGTTATCATATTATTATGAAGAGAAAGATAAAGTTCTATCATACACGACCAATATTTATAATACAATAATTTTAACAAAATTTGATATTTTCAAATTAAATCATGTCCAAACTGTTGAAAAAGTTCAGTAGCTTCCTGGTAGATTGCTCTGTCTTCGGAAGCACCTCTCCCTCTCCTCCCTAACCCCTTTTTGGCACTCACTAACTTTCCATCTTTTTTTTCTGTAAACCCCGCTACTCTCTCACACATTTATAACCTGTTCAGGTAAAACCCTTGAAACTAATTGTCTGTCACCTCCGAACCAAATTTTTTTTTTACAGAGTAAACTTGATTATGTTTACCTTATAAATAATTTGCATAAACAGTGTTTCTTGATTAGATAAAACCTATTTGTATAACGTTGGCTTTGTAAGAAGAGAGAGGTGAAAAGGATTTCTCTAAATAGTTTTATTCATATTTTATAGACGAACAAGACCTTTTCCCACATTATAGCAGAATTAATTTTGAAGATATTAAGATTCAGTGGTGCATCCAGGAGTTTACTTAGGGGAGGGTGGGCCTGTGTGTCATAGCTATTATTTCTATCCACGGAAAATATTCATAAAATTATTTTAGTTTAATACATCTTTTTTTTGTTTTAAGATAAATAACACACACATGTAGGGTATATACAGCTTGTTAAAAAAAGGATTTCAGAAATTATGGACCTTGTTTTACACATTAACATGAGTAGAATGATTTTAATGATGTTACATGACCTCCAGTTGTGTCGATATGTCGGTAAACTCCAATAATAATAATAATAATAATAAATAAATAATAAGCATAATAGTAATAATAATAATAAAAGGGTCTTAGAAAGTATAGGTCCACAAACCTACTCACATAGAGGTAAAGGCAATTTTGTATTTTAGTTATAAAAAATAAATGGTACGGTGTGCCACACAGACTTTCTCTCACTTTTATCTTGAAATAGACATTTACTAAAAACTCGTTAGGATTTGTGAAATGAAATAATATACACTGTTACTCTATGCAGGGGTGGCTTAAGGGCCGCGCAAACCGGGTGGCTTCCCGGGGCGCCAGCTTGAGGGGGCGCCAAACAGAACTAGACATGACATAACGTAGCCTGAGCGTGATATGAAAATAGTCCCTAAACCTCCAAACCTAACATAGCCTGAGCGTGATATGAAAATAGTCCTCAAACCTCCAAACCTAACGTAACCTGGGCGTGATATGCAAATAGTCCTCAAACCTAACGTAGACAGGGCGTGATAGTGGCGTTGCTAAGCTTAACAAACGTTCAATTTCTGATACTAACATGAAATTTTACACATTAGTATAATTTTGTGGTGAGTAAAATAGAATCTAGTGCCACTCTGAGTTATTTTAAATTTGCCAGCTTAAAATAATGGCGCCCTAAAACTTTTTTTTTTTTTTGCAATTATAACGTAAACCATTCATAATGTCAAAGTGTTTGTTAAACTTATAATAAAAAATAGAGGATGACATTGTCTATAAAACAGGTTCTTATAGTTTTATTTGTAATCCTTACAGTTGTTGTACAGTCTCGAAGTGAAACGTTTAGCGTATGTTTAACATTTGTGGAGTTTCCCCTTCAATTATTTTCCTATCATGCCCAGGCTACGTTAGGTTTGGAGTTGTTAGGTTTGGGAATTATTTCCATATTTTCCGAGAATACAATCAGCATGAGAAATGTGATAGCTGAACTGTCAAAAGAAAAACCAAACTAAAAATAAAATTGTTTTTGTGGAAGTTTTGACTGCCAAAAGTGACAATAAATCAACATATTATGGTCATTGCAGATAATATGGTTTGACAAATAGATACATGAGATTTGATCTGCTAACTTTTGCTATCTGTTAGTTACCTACACTCCTATGGTGAATGGACTATATTATCCACCGGTTATGTAAGAGAGGCGCCAAAAAGCAATACCGCCCCGGCGCGAAATGTACCTCAGGCCACCCCTGACTCTATGGCATCAGGAACTAGGAACATTGTTAGAGAAAAATCGAGAAAAGAGAAACATCTTTGTCAACCAAAGAGCATAAGAATCAAATTCATTTTCAAAATCCTGTATTAAAAACAGTGGTGTAGTCGTAAATTTAGCAGTGCCGGAACGCAAGGTCGTAGCAATCCCAAAGTTGAAGTGGGGATTTTGGGACCCCCAACCATCGTAGGCGAAAGGCTTGCACAAACATAAGTGCCTCTCGAAGCTATTTGGAGCATATTTTAATGATTACTAAGGCAGAAACTTACTTGACGCACTTCCCCTAAAATTACAGGAATTCGCATAGATCACTGTAAATTTCATCAACAGTGACCCAATTGATCTGAGCTATTATTCTCGCATTTCACTTTGACATCAGTTGGCGATGGGGTCACGAAGTGAATCCAGGCATTGGTGTGACTTTCTTAGTAACACTGATTTTTACATTATATCTCAAAATCAAGGAAGAAGCACTTCCTCAATAGCCCATTTCATCGATTACTAAACATCGCTAATAACATTTTTTACTTAAAATTAACTGAATTATACATTCATCACACTTTATCAAAATTTAAACTTTATTATTTATAGAAGTGTAAGCATTTTTGTAATTGTAGAAGATCACCACTGTGAAATCAAAACTAGGTAATTCTACTAAATTTCCAGGTAAACGAAGCATACCGTTTTTATTTCTTAGTTTTATGTTAAAAATCCACATTTAATTAAAAATTAAAGAAAGATAAATGCCAAATATGGGCATATGCACTATTAGGTAAATATGTTTTAGATTAAAATGACCTGCATCGGTGGCAGCTTGGTCTAAAGCATCACTCTCGTGATAGACTAGACTGCCGATGATAGGGAGATTAGGGTTCCCATCCCGGTCCAGTGTACTTAGGGTGTTATAACAACATGATTTTCCACTCTCCCTTCATGCAAATGCAGGTACACATTCTATAAATTCAACCTTCCTAATTTACAACATATTAGTGTAGTAAGTACATGAGCGTGTAACCCGAACGGCTAGTAAGATGCTGTGCAAAAAAAAAAAAATCCTTTTATTTGCCACTCCTTTTTTGCAAGCCATCAGGGCTGTACGCATTTTAATTACGCAAATGGGTTAAGGATGAGGAAGGTACAATTTAAGTAAAATGTACTAACTTTTGCATGGGAGGAGAGTGGAATACCATTTAGGAAAAAAAACACTTTCACCGCACTCGGCCGGGACTCGAGCTCCGACATTCATGCTATCGGCAAACTATATCAAATGAGCCCGTCATTTATTCCACGTGCCCATCGAAGAGTGTGACTTGTCATTAATTTCAGGATATAGCTCTCCACGGGGGGGCTTAGTACTTCCTCGTATTGCTTTCTTATTCGATATAGATCGCCTGAAACTGTGACCTCGTCACGAGAATCTGCATGTAATGTCAGAACTTGAGTTAAGTGACCTTGTCCTCCTGCAGTTTTGTCTTTACGAGTCGGCAGAACTGACCTAGCTTCTTGGTCTTGGCGGCCTTGCACAATGTACAGTCCGAGCCAAAATTCAAGACCCCCCCTTGCGAGTGCCATTTGCGAAATTATTATAAGTGTCTTCTAAAGTATAGTAAACAAAACATCAATAACTTTTCTTTCTATGGTCACTGTATATATTTAAACTAATGGGAAAAAGAGTAGGAAAGTAAAAGTTAGGGGAAACGTATCCACGTTTGCGTGAACGGAGCGTGAGAAACTATTTAGCAAAAAAAAAAAGTCTGTACCACCTGCTGAGGACCCTTATTATATCCCATCACGATAAAACCAAACTGAAAATGGCTGATACCTTTTTTTGACATGCCTATGAATGTGTATACTAAAATAGCTAGTAGTGGAAAAAAATTATCCTGTATTTATCTGATAGGTGTCGAAATTGTGACCTCCTGTCAGAAATTTAGAGCTGCTATCCATTTATACACCCCTTTATCTGAAAATACAAAGTTCAGGTTAAAGCTCTTTGAATGATAAGAAAAGGTTATTCAAAAAGCGCACTTCCTATATCAAATACCCACACCGTTGGCTCGAAAGGCAAAGTATCCCGCTCGCTTGTTTGGCTTGCCATTGGTGGGAATAGCTTGAGGCTATCTCAAGGGTGCCATCAGATTATTTTTATTTTTCCAAAATTGTTTTCCATTCTCCTTCCATGAAAATGTGAATACAGTTAATTTAGACTACACTTTCCTCATCCCTGCCCCATTCATGTAAATATGGTGATAGTCCCAGATAGGTGGTGAGTTGCGAAGTAAAGACTAGATCAAAATTAAAGTAATATTGTAAAATTACCTTTCACAAAATGGTTGTGGCTGAGGATACGATAAAATAAGTTTTTTTAAACGTTGTTGCGCATTAAAACCCCTCCGTAGTTATCTAGATTTCACAAATATTAAGAGATACTTATTATCGTGGCCTTAGTCAAATATAAATGTTAAGTTTTATTTGGTTTGGATTTTAAAAAAAATAACTATTTTGTTCAGCTATATTTGCTCTTTTTATATCCCTACACACCTTTATAGTTTGTATTAAGATTTTAGTTTTGTCTAATGATACAGCCTTTACCAGTGGGCATGCCAATAAAGGCGTCAGTATCATCCTCTCTGGTTTGTGGCGATTATCTATGTTTAATAACGTGATTTTCTCTTAGAATTGCTGACATTTAGCTGTAAGAGAGACATTAAGGCTGGGTGCTAGTGAGCACCAGTTTAGTGCATTAATTTTGCAGTTTTTATAGCATAAACATTTTTTGGCCAAAATAAATCAAATATTTCTTCTATAGAATCATAGAGTTTAGCTTTCTGCACGTGCTAATCTCAACAGTTCTTGAATATCTGTCGTGAGCATAGCGGCATTTGGTGACAAACTTTTTAAATGCAGAGAAAAAGTTGTCACTAAATTCCAGGACGTCCTTGACACATATTAAAGAACTGTTGAGATTAGCATGTGCGGAAAACTAAACTCTATGATTCTATAGAAGAAATATTTGATTTATTTTGGCCAAATAAATGTTTATGCTATAAAAACTTCGAAAATACTGCCCTAAACTCACGCTCACTAGCACCCCATCTTAAGTAATTTTTTTAAAGTCCATAAAGATCAATATTAAACTTTTTACTAAGGATTTTGTAAATGTATCTTTTTTTTAGCACCACGTCTTACTTCCTATTCGGGCTATACGTTTGTGTTCTAATTACGCTAATGGGTTAGGGACGAAGAAGGTTTAATTTAGAGAAAGTTACCCACATTTTCATGAAGAGAGAGTGGGAAACTATCTAGAAAAAGAAACTTAATACACTCGACTGAGATAGAACCACAGTCTCCCCGTCAACGGCCGTCTAGTCTATTTCGAGAGTTGCTTCTTTGACCATGTGACCACCGAAGTGGGTTTCTTACTTTTCAAATTGCACTATTACCTATATGTTGTTTCTACATCAAATTGACTCCTTGTCAAAGCTGTCTGCATTTAACTACACGAATGGTATAGGAATGAGGAAGGTAGAATTTAAAGAAAAGGTATAATCATTTGAATGGAGGGATAATTTATTTTAAAAAAATTAGGGGAAAACCTGTCCATAACCGGCAAACTAGACTAGAAGCGCTTGACGTCATAACCTGCGTGCCCACAGATGTGGATCACTTTTAGTAATCTGTATTTATATTATCGATTGTATAAAATTTTTTTTTTTCAAAGCGTTTAGGTTCTAAGAAGTTTGGTGAATTTTTTAATCTCAAATGTATCAAGGACCGTTGCTAATCCAACAAATGTACTAGCTCCCCAACAACTCTAGGGAAGTTTTACTTTGGCAACCTGTCAGCATTGTCCTCCTCGTGACCCAAATTCAGTCAAGGACCTGTTTGAACACCAAGAGAGTAGCTTGAGGCATAGAGTGCTCATAGGAGGTTTCATAGAGCACGTTTTCTCATAATGGCCATAAGTTGATTGTAGGTTGGATCAGTTGAAACTTGTTCAACTTGTTCAGTGCTTCCATTGCCGGAAATAGTGTTCAGCTGATCAGCTCTTTCACAGGGAAGCGAGTTTATATAGTAAAAACACATTTAATTTTATTTTGAGGATGTGTTCACTTAGAAAGACGCTGAAATTATGCATTAATAATTATTATTTCTTTCATTTTTAACGCTAGTTATCACATTAAAACCTAAAAATGGTATTTAAGAGAAATTACATGTTTAAATATTTTAATGTTGTAGGTAAATTTATAAATTTGTTTTCTAATATATTTTTATTGGGTATTTCAACTATCATGTTTTTATTACTATTTTATTTTAAGTGATACTTTACGTTGAAGAGCATTTCACTTCTTACTATAAACGCATTAGAAATTAATTTGACCCTCTTGAGAGCATAACTTGAAATTCGGGATACCCTGCCTCTAAGTAAAATCTATTACAGCCATTAAGTACTAAAATTTTAAATTAACCATAGCTTTTCAATACCCCAACTCAAGGCCGTAGTCAGGAGGGGGTTATCGGGGTTTAACCCCCCCCACCCCGAAATTTTATGAACAAAATATATATGGCTTTATTTATGGTTCAAACAATATCAAAATTAAGGTACAAGTACAAATTAGGGGGCTGTGTCACCATAAAAAAGCACTTCAGAGAGCTTCCAGAGGTGTTTATTATTTAGAATTTTTTCTAGCCTTCGGCGGTTATGGTGTTATGTTACCATAAAAAAACACTTTAGAGAGCTTATAGAGCTGTTCAATATATAGAATTTGTCCTAGTCTCCGATAGTTAGGGGGTAGTGTTGCCATAAAAAACACTTCAGACAGTTTCTAGAACATTTTTTTATTGAAAATTTTTTTCTAGCCTCTGTAAATTGGGGGATGGGCCCACCAAACCCCCCCTGAAATTATTTGCTTGCTACGGCCTTGCCCCAACTGGTCATTTGCCATACCCATTTAATACCCCTAACGGGCTTAAAAATAATCCCCAGAGCAATTCATCCAAAGGAAGTGTGGTTGCCCCCTCCCCCCCCCCCCCCCCCC